>JAOVYW010004970.1:0-12654 GCA_025775045.1 Hiodon tergisus | reverse complement strand
GGGGGGGGCACTTGGCTAGCGAACTGCAAACCACAGAGAGCTGGTTAGGAAATACATACCTTGCCAAACCATCCACTGCCAACTTCCTGGATGTAACTCAGACAGTGGCGGGCCACCTGCAGGGTCCTGAATCCCTCTGCAAAAGCCAGAGAGAGCACGGCGCGAGCATGAGAACGCGACTACTGCTCGGCGGGACAAAAACGGGCGCGGCCTCAGCTGCCGGTCTGGCGCGTTAAACCCGCAGAAAGCTACGCAGTGGGAGGCATTAGTCACAATGAACAAAATAACGCTTCACAGCCTGCTTTTCCTTGTGGAAAATCCATAGCAGGTATAGCATTGCGGTAAGCACACTTAACACCGCTTACGGTATGACAGACATACGTTACACTCCTGGCAATTTTAATGGCAATTTTTCATTGCAAATGTGAAAAAGGACACAGGACAAATCAGTAATGAATACGGAAAACAGTCTAAGTCACTGCCTAGCTTATTCAAGTGAAACTGCAGCTTGGACTTTCAAAAGGGAATTTTGCAGGTAAAATTGAACTATATGGGATAATAAACCAATTTTTCCAATGCAATTATCTACACTATTATTTCCCTGATGGACACACCTACATCGCACGACAGCTTTTTACAGCAAATTCGGTGAACTAATTCACCGAACGGCTCCTACTGACCTCAAAACAGTGATCTCGGGAACCTTGTATTTAACAATACCTCCAAGTTTAAGCCAAACTGAGCGAAACTGAGTGCGAGGTGACAATGGGGAGCTTGTGGAAAAATATGATTTTTAAAATTAAATTCACACAGCATTTCGGGGGATGGGGGGGGGGGAAGAAGAGGCTTCCTAACTGACTCATCCACAGCTAACTGCAGCCACGCGATTGTGCGCCTTCCCACCATCCGCTCAGCCAGACGGGAAACACCGGGAGTGACGGCCCGATGAAAACAGGATGTTTACAGGGAAAGCGCGCCAGAGGTTCTTGCCGAAGGACTCTCGTTCCCCCGTAAGGAAAGTGAGCGGATGCCGCGCCGGAAGAGCGGAGCTAACTGGCTACGCCGAATATAATTTATTCTTTGTTTGAGTGGCGACAGGCCAGGATCCTTGCAGCTCTGCTCTCTGGCTGGAGAGGGAGGCACATAAACGCACTTTTGCCCCGGCGGGTGTGAGCGGGAGCGTTACACACACACGCACAAGCATTTTCCTGCGGCTCCTATTTTGAGAACTGCTTTTCCATGTGGAAAACGTGTACTGCGTATAGGATTACGTTATGCACATACGGTAAACACAGTCTACAGTACGACGGGCAAATAATCATTTTGTCCATAGAAAATGTTATAGACTAAAAAGAGCTAACAAACTAACAAGATGTTCTACGTTGTAGAACTGTTCCAGTTCAAACCTGCATTGCTCTATTGATACTGTGAGGCATGATCTGTCAGCACAAGGTTCAATATAGAAATGCGAGCAAAATACACACCTTAATCTTTATGCCCAACAGAGTATTCAGACTCCAGATTTTTTGTATTCATATTGAAAACAACAAAGCTGATGTACATCCTAAAGTAAATATAGTCAGTTTAAAACTTTTTAAATTTGAATGATTTTGCCTTAGGAGGTTAAAGAAAATTAAATAAGGAGACACACCTTTCCTGTGAGGCAGGTTGTATGCACAAAATATAGAGGAAGGTTAATGCCAAATTAACTTCTTATGAACTTAATTCATACATTCAGTAATGTGCAAAAGTCTTAGGCACATGTAAAATGTAATTCTGTAAAGTGAAGATGCTTTCAAAAATAATAAAATGCAGTTTCTAAATCAAAAGAAATACTATAAAGGACAATAAACAACTCACAAAAACAAAAAAAGGAGGGAATATTTGTTGTGACCACCCCTTAAAACTGCATCAATGCTCCTAGGTACACAGTTTTATTAGACAATCGGCAGGCAGATTGTTCAGAGCATCTTGGAGAACTTGCCACAGTACTTCTACAGACTTCGGCTATATGCCTTGCTTCTGTCTGTCATGGTAATCACAGACATCCTAGATGATGTTGAGATCAGGGTTCTGTGGAGACCATACCATCTGTGGCAGAATTCCTTCTTTTAGAAAATTCATGTTTGGACAAAGACTGACACACTAATGCAGAAGACAAAAAATTAACTTGAAATTAAATTGAAACTAGACTACATTTGTGTTAAAAAGCTAGGGTGGCAAAGACTTTTGCACAGCACAGTACATCTGGCATAGAAATAATATTGGTTACACAATATCGATTAAAACGCTACAATTTCACCATACAGTGGAGGTGGAAAGAGAAACCATCAATGAAAACAGGCGGTAGAATCCTGAGCTACAGGGCGGAGCCGCTGCATGTACGGCCTACCTGAGCTACAGGGCAGAGCCGCTGCATGTACGGCCTATCTGAGCTACAGGGCGGAGCTGCTGCATGTACAGCCCACCTGAGCTACAGGGCAGAGCTGCTGCATGTTCAGCTCATCTGAGCTACAGGGCGGAGCCGCTGCATGTACAGCCCACCTGAGCTACAGGGCAGAGCTGAGAGTACAGCCCACCTGAGCTACAGGGCAGAGCTGCTGCATGTACAGCCCACCTGAGATACAGGGCGAAGCTGATAGTACAGCCTTCCTGAGCTACAGGGCAGAGCTGCTGCATGTACAGCCCACCTGAGCTACAGGGCAGAGCTGCAATATGGCCCACCTGAGCTACAGGGCAGAGCTGCTGCATGTACAGCCCACCTGATCTACTGGGCAGAGCTGCTGCATGTACAGCTCACCTGACCTACAGGGCAGAGCTGCAATATGGCTCACCTGAGCTACAGGGTGGTTGCAGGTGTGGGGGTCCAGGGAGGGTCAGGTTTGGGACGCCCAGGGTGTAGACCTCAGCACGTGACCGCATGGAGTGGCTGTCTTCAGAGGGAGGGGTGAAATTGAGCTCATCCTCAAAGGTGTTTTTAAATGCCTTAAAAACACAAAATAATAACACAGGATCACAAAAGGCCTCGCCTTTGATGAACACAAAAAGGACATCCAGGCACCACAGACCATTTTAGTTCTCTGCACTATGCGTATATGCCTGTTCTGTCTTTACAGAATGAGAGAGGGGACAGAATCCAAAGAGAAGCTGGAAGCGGGCAAAGTGCATTTTCCTGAAAACAAAGCAGAAAATAAGGAAAAAAACAGGGTACTGGCAAAGAAACAAAACAATGCAATAACTTCACAGTGCAAAAAAACACCCTCCAGAGAAGGAAAGGGGAGGAGAGCGGCGTTGTTTATCCTCACCTTGAAGCGGATCTCCCGATTCTTGCAACAGGTAACGCAGCCAACCAGCAGGACCACTATGGCCACCAGGACACAGACAGAGAGAGCTGGGGAGAGATACACATCACCTGCCGAGTCCCCTGCAAGCACACGAAAAAACACGGGTCCCACCAGTCCTACCGTACGGCATGGCTCAGATCAAACCAATCCACAACTGGACCGGGGTTTACCGGTTTGCTACACTGAGGGTAATTAAATCTGACGTTGGAGCGCACACTTTAATGGACTCACTGACTCACTCATGAACAACAGCGTGTCTTAAGTTGCAGATTTCATTCTACATACCAATGTTGTGTCACAAAACAGCCGTTAGCATTCAGACATTGGAATGCTAACAGGTTGCCACAGCTGAGTAGCAGCGAAGTGAAACAACTGGATGAATTACTCGTAAATGCAAAAAGAATTTGAAGAACTGACCGATTTCAGAGGCACGGTTCACAGTACACACTTCTGTTCCGATGATATTACTTGTTATGTGTGGACAAAAAGAGACAACACAACTGGAATCTCTACAGAGCTTCCTTCTCACCACTGGTTCAGGCTCACAGCAGCTCCGGATTACAAGAAGTTAACTGAGGATGCGCACAATAAAATTGTATCCTTAAACGTTTGCTACAACCATGATAAGAACTTACCGAGATAGCCCTAATGTCCATTTTTTGGTGGCTGAAATATGCAATGCTCTTGAACCCCAAATACAATGCTTGGTTTTGTATACAACATCATGTTATAACCAGCACGTCCAATCTTACCCCGTCAACAGGAAAACAGACCAGGCCTACATCATGCTTCGTGTTTGTATGTTGTGATACAGTGAGACAGGAACTACTGTCACAATGTTGGGACTAACTAAACTTACCTTGAAAAACAATTAGCACTACTTCACACGTTTTTCCGAAGCGGCTGAACAATTATTGCACATACATTAATTTCAGTTTAATAATGACAGACCAACTGCTTAGTGACATATGTCCTCAAGAATTATTGGCATTCTACGCAAATATGGAGTCAAATGTCATTGGAACTTTCATTGGAACCGGGTTCTATGGTCTGAAGAGAAAAGAACCTTCTGCCCAGTGTGAAGTATGGTGGTGGATCTGTGATGTTATGGGGTTTATTTTTACTCCAAAGGCCCTGGCAACCTTGTTAAGATATATGGCCTCATGGACTCCATCAAGTACCGGGAGAGTTAAGCCCATAACCCGGCTGACAGTATTCAGACCTCTGACCTCCGATCATCCTTCACGGTCTCCAGACCATAATAAAAACTTGTAAAACAGTGTACCACCCATGTAGATAATAAGGGTAAATTACCTTGCAATTTACTAAAATGTAAAATAGCTATACGTTACTATTATTGTTAGCATCTTTAGCCAGCTAACAAATCAAACTGTATCTATATGAAACTGAATGGCCGCAAGTAAAAGATGTATTTAAAAACTACAAAAAATTATTCAACCTACACCACCAGCCCTAAAAATCACAGCACTTGCCAGAAAGAAGGCTTGTTTGAAGCAATGAATACTCACACAGATAGAAAAGCGCTTCCATTTTTTTTTTTTTTTTGGGGGGGGGGGGTTTGGGGTGTAGTTGTAGCCGTCAATAGACCCATCACACTCGTTTACTTTAATATTTAATTCCAGTTCTACACATACGGTGCTGCAGCGAGATAAGTGACATGAAAAGCATATTTGTTCAACAAGGCAACATGCCTTGGGTGAGATGCAGCACTGAGCCCATTAGGTTTTCAGCTAGCCTGGTATGCTTGCCGAGTGGGTTCAGTTTCTTGCAAGCTTTAATGTCAAGCAAAACAGTGAGGTTAACCACACCAAGATGAGTACATTAGTTTAAATTTTTGTTACATTTTTCAAAACTCTGAAGACACAGGTAAATTAACCAGTTGGAAAATTATACCTTTTTTTTAAATATCAAAATTATGACTGTGAACATCTACGTGGTATATACAGGTCCACATCTTGCACAAACCCAAATTCTAATGGAAATTTCTCTGATTTTGAACAAAACCTTTTTATGACTATTCAATACAAGTTTTCTTTTTTGGGGGGTGGGTGGGGTTTGAAGGTACCTTCTCCTCTGACACTAATATGTAATTCAAATTAAATTACTGGAATCCATTATATTTGTACCTATTCACCTTATACCCCGTTATTCTCTGTTATTAGAATCAATACAAAAATGTAGAAGTGACTTGACAATAAGAAAGAGTAGGAAAACATGGAAAACATGAGTAGGAGTACATGTTAATCTATTCAAACATGACTACAGAAAAATGGCAAAGCAGAGTTAATATGACTGCTCATCGCAGGCGTTTTCCCAGACAACGGGGGGTGGACCTATACTACGTAAATTTGGTACTCAGAAAATGTTTGCGCGTTTGCCCACAGCTCCCGATAGATGACGACTGATTTTTTCCCCCCCAAGACTAGCAAACAATTCAAACTAAAGCCGACATACCTGCACTTAAATACGGTAGCGATGCGCCTTCAACCAGCAACTGTGGGATCCCAGTTGCCAGCAACAAAAATCCATGACTGTACTTCATTCTATTTAATTGGCTAGCTTGCATTCGCTAATCAAATTCGTCATTTGAAAACATGGAGAAATAGCTAGCAATACAATTAACTAGCTATAGCCGTTAGACTGTTTGGCTAATTAGTAGTGCTACTAGTGGTTATTTCACCGGTTAATGACACTGATCAAGAGGGCAACAACCGTGTCATTTTTCACGTCTATCTCTCAGATAGCAGTTGTGTTTTATGACACGAGGCAATAACTAGAACCGACTATAAACCATTAGTAGCTGTCACGCCTATTTAAAGTATTAAAGCTTGATAGATGGTTAGCCAAGCTCTTTTAACGTAGGAAGCTAACAGAGTAGCCTAAAATAGCAGCAGTCCCGGCTTCACTCATTGCCTTTTTCATCATAAACAATACAGAACACAAAGGTTCACCAGCTACAGTTTATACAGAAGCAGCATATTTTTTATATATATATATTATTAACGGACAATGCCTTTCGATCAACGAACCTAAAATAAATCTAAGATTCTAATAAACCTGCTATTGAATTAAACGCAATCAGACATAACTACCCCCTGTACAACGCCATGTTGTGGCTACGTCATGTAAGTAACACCTGACTGGTGTGGCGCACGCTCAGAGGAGCGATGTGATGTAGGGATATTTCAAATATCAAGCAACTCGTTGCTGTCCAATCTGGGCTTTCTATTTGACCTGCATGCCCACTGTTAATTGACGCCATTGTGTAAGTCATTGTCAGTTGCTTATTTTACTACCATCCACGTTCGTCTTGTACAGTACTAGCATATTCACACACGTTTGGCAGGCACTAGTAGGACACATTCTGTGTCCAGCAAGACTGACTGAATTAACATTTGTTATCTGTAATGATTGTAAAAATGACATTTTGACATTTCTTTACAATTGCACATAAAACAGTGGAAACACCTTAAAGTGTGTGTATATTAATTTATTTCAAGAATCGTTTTTCAATAAATCAATCAAACTGTATTTGATACTGTCAGTGTTATCTTTTTAAAATTGTATTTTTACCTAACTTATTTTTTACTTTCTTCCACAAGCATTCAACCCCACCATTAGTATTTAGTGGAGCCACCTTTTGCTGCAGTAACAGCTTTAAGTCTTTTGGGTAAGTGTGTACCAGCTTTGCACACTGAGTGGAAGTTATTTTAGCCAGTTCTTCTTGGCAAATTTGCTCCAGGCTGTTCAGGTTGGTTGGATGACGCTCTTGGACTGCTATTTTCAAATAGTGTCACAGATTCTCAATGGGATTGAGACCTAGACTGGCCACTGTAGGACATTCATCTTTTCGTTTTTTGAGCCATTCTAATGTGTCCTTATGCTGGGGATCATTGTCCTTCTTAAAGGTTCATCTTCTCCCAAGCTTCAGTTTTTTACCAGGTTCTCTTGCACTATTTTCCTTTATTTTGCTCCACCCATTCTTCCTTCAATTCTAATAAGATGCCCAGTCCCTGCTGATGAGAAGCATCCCACAGCATGATGCAGCCACCACCACACTTCACTGTGAGGATGGTGTTTCTTGAGGCATGGGATGTTAGGTTTCTGCCATACCTTTGAGTTTTGGTCAAAAAGCTCTATCTTGGTCTAATCTGACCACAAACCCAACTGGGTCACTTTCAGTCTTTCTGGCAAACTCCAGACTTGCTTTCAGACGGTTTGTTTTGAGTAACTGTTATGCAGAGCTCTTGGTATGGTTTACTGGTGCACCATTACTGCACGCCCAGCCACTGAACTCGTAAGCTCATTCCAAGTGATTGTGGGCCTCTCTGTGGCTTCTCTCACAAGTCTCCTTTTTTGACCGCTGCTTGAGTTGGGGATGGCCTGATTATGTTTCTCTCATTTCTACACAAATATTGTTGTTTTTTAACATAATATAAAAGTGGCAATCCAAACACATTATTTTGCCAGGTGCTGTATACAGATTGCATGCAGGTCCCTAGTTGTTTTTGTCTGGATAATTACTATACTAATATAATATTAATATTATTACTATTTATAAATGATGCCATTTTTCAAAAGGACATAAAAAAAGAGAGAGCATACACATACGTTTTGTAGGGATCAGAAGAAGAGCCTTTCAAGGTTGAAAATGTGGGCTACTAGGAAAGGCTCCTGGAAGAGGAGAATATTCAGTGTCTGGGTTGTGGTATATGTGACCATCACTAACAAAGCTCCTTGTAAATAAGTTGATGAAGATGATGGTAATAAATATGTATAACAGGTATTCTGACAAACATTTTGTGTAACTTAACTTACATGCCAGAAGTACCTCCCACTCACCCCTCCCCCACTTCTGTTACTACGGTGATAATTACAGCATCTGTTATTGTTGGCTACCAAACACAATGTTTGCTTTGCAATGGTTTATTAAACATTTTTCCCCATTTCATGCATGTTATTTTCTGTGACTGTGGTAAATTGTAGGAATTGGTGGGCACTGTCCTGTTCCACACAATGTCAAAAGAATGAAAACACGCTACATTTTTAGATACAAATTCAAACCATAGTTGTTGGTGTATTTCTATAACTGGCACAGATTATTCAAAACCTTAAAAAAATACTTATCTGCACATAATACCATCCCACAAAGAAAAGAACCACAGGTTTATTTATCCAATTTTGATTCATAGCCTAGGAAAATACTTAACTTCTTGAAAAGGGCGACCGTGGTTTAAGTGGGAATGAAGTGCAGCTGCACCTGACATGAGCACACTGGTGGCTTTTGACATCAGACTACAAGGTAACTTTCCCAAGCAGATTTATCTTGCCTTCAGCCAGTATACAATCAGCTGGAACCTCGGAGTTTCTCTCAGCTTCTTTGAGATGGCTATGACAGACATGCTCGCGGTGTCTGACATTACCTCTGCAATCAATGCGTGCCAAGGTATTAACCTGAATAAATACTGTTAGAAAATTTAGAAAATATATACAACAATGAATTATTTATGCGTTAACACTGGTTTGTCTTATTGTGTCTGTTGTTGTTGTTATCGTTAGGTTTTAGACTAATTTCAAAATAATATACAACTTAAGCAATGTTGCAAGCTATGTTTTGACCACTACTAATAATGTTACAGCTTATACCTACTTTATGCGTCACAAACTCTGTCTACTGTCATAATAATGATAAACAAAAACTGATCCGTAACACCTGTGGCATCAGTGACTTTAGAGGACAGCCGGTCCTCACTTTGTTTTTTTCATTTCTCTTTCAGCCTCTGACACTTTCAACCCCAAGGAATTTTTTGCCATGGTGGGTTTGTCCAATAAGTCACCCTTGGAGGTTGAGAAAGTCTTTAAAATCCTGGACCAAGACAAAAGTGGCTTCATTGAGCAAGACGAGCTACAGTTAAGTGACTCTAGTGTAGGAAAGTCTAGCCTAGAATAGGCCCATGCACTGCATTGTTCCTAATTTGAATTTTGTTTTCAGTTTACAAGATTGTATCAAATGTGACTGAATTGATGCTTTTCAACCTTTGCCGTTGCTAAGGGTTATTTGTTTAAATTATTGATTAAAATGCTATGCTGTACAGAACGCATTAGATAAGCATCAGATCTAAATTGCTCCGCATCACAGCTGAGTAACAATGTACTCTTTAGACTGTTCCTTCAGAACTTCTCCAAGGGGGCACGTGCTCTGACAACTGCAGAGACCAAAGCCTTTCTTCTGGCTGGAGATATGGATGGTGATGGCAAGATCGGTTGGGAAGGTTGGTAATCAAGCACCCATTAACTGTTTAAAAATGGTTAAATGGTTATGCTATAATACAAAATCCCCCACCCACATCGCAGCTGTGATGTCTGATTATAATATAATGAATAGATTATTATGTAAAACTCAGCAAAACTCCTTCTGGACTTTCTGTTACATTCCTTAATATACATTAAACATTTTCATTGTAACTCATTGTTAATGGAAACAGGCAAATCAATACATTCAAATGTCAATATTCTCCATATTAAAATGTATTTAAATATACTGCTGTCTTCTTATTTTCAGAGTTTTCAGCCCTTGTCAAGGCTTCATGAAGCTTGATGCCTTCTCTTGGTTCTTCCACATCGTGCCAAGTCAACGTCTGGAGATCAAGGGATAGTTAATTTAGTGCTAGTATATATATATACACAGTTATTTAGTTTCTGGGTCTGCTGTGATGTTTTCAAGAATTTAGGAGGACTGTGTAAATGTAAAGCAATAAATGTGTCTTTGGAAAAAGAAAGCTATGTGTGTGGAACAATTTTTTTTTATATCAGCAGACATAGAAATGAGAAATATTGTGTTTTTTAACCAAGGCGTTGATGAAACTTTCAATACACATGTGGTTTTTGTGGATCACACAAAGGAATATCCTTTAAATGTTGTAGGTATTTTGAAAGTTGTTTAGTTGATGGTAGTATTTAAATGTTTTTTGCCAGTTCAGCTTGGGTTTCACTGAAAATCAATTTGCCTACATTGTCTGTTGCTTTCCTGTGGCCACTACAGCACTCATTTTATATTTTATAAGATCAGTCCATCTTTAGAGTGAGGCTTTTACTTTGGGGGGAGGGGGGTTCTGCAAGTGATTTCACTGCCTATGTTTTAACATTTTCTGCACCGAAACATTAATAATGAACTTTTGCGACGCGATTGAAGTCAATGAGCCACGGTTACAGCGATAAATAGCCTACAGCTTAGCCTACTCGAAGCAGTATACATTCTGTATGAAAAACCCTGCGCGAAATTGGCAGAAATAAACGGCTCTTCTGCCATAAGGTGACTTGTTTGTTTTTTCTTAAAAAAAACAAGTGACGATCCAGACTGACGTTTGTTTGGATGAGGATGAGACGTTATACACTGGGGTATTACATTTTCAATGAAAGATTTATTAGGTTATCGTCAACGTAACGCAGGCAAGATGCCACACAGAGTGCTTGCAAGTGTAAACTAAAACTGTTGCTTTCCTTCCTGAGTCCCCCGTTTCCTTATTGGGTTGTCATTTGAGGTAGTAGGCATAGACTCGATTGCTTTTTAAATACTTTTAGCGTGGTCATCTCTTAGCGGTTGCCTGTTTCCCTCCTTGCCCTACTTTGTTTGCTTTACTCCACCGTGAATGAACACATATGTGTATACTAAAATGTAAGATTTAGAAACCAAGTTGTATTGACTTGTGGGATGAAACGTGACACGCCCCTTGGCGCGTTTTGGTTTTACGTTTGGAATTTTGCATTGGGGAAGATTGGGCATTATAAAATTAAGCATTACCTTAATTCACACAATAACTTTGCACTTTATAAAAGGAAACCGTTACACGCTGTGAAAATTTAAAAGTACTTGATTTTTCAGCAATTACTACAGATAATTACAACTGAAAAGCAATTGCATAATAGTAGCCTATAAACTACAGTTTAATTGGCTTGCACAGTGTGAGGGCTGATCAAACAGATTTAACATTTCAGATTTTGCATTTCATTACATTTTAGGTATAACAATATGAACCTGCTTAGTGAGCGACTGTCGAATGACATCGCCACAGTTTTTAACCATACAAATTCTACGTGTATAGTCGGCATGTCGCCCCAAGAAGTACTCTTGAGTTTCGCGCAGGGTTTTGAAAAACCAAACTTGTTAGGATAAAAATAGCACAATTTCACAACTGGACACATTTTTTTCGAAAGCAATCCTCGTTGATATCCGTTACAGTCGATTCCTGTTAAAGGGTGCAAGGGAGGAGTATATAAGAGGGGCGCAAGGTAGAAAGGCCCTGAAGGAAGTCCAATCTGTCTTCTGGCTCACATTTGGTACCAAGAAACAACAAAGGTGAGTTCCCCATGAGCTGAGGAGGGGAAGGAGGCGACGAAGTTCCTGCAGGTGGACTTTACCGAGTCGCTGCATGCTAGGACTGGATGTATGTTCTGAGTTTGTAATCTAAATTAATTTCAACAATCGAAGACTTCTTTGGAATATGTTCGACTAATGAAAGATGGATGAACATTCTGTATTTCGCATTCGTTTGGACTTCTATCGGAGTGGAATTCACTATTTTTCCCAATAATTTACCAGTGGAATTCAATTTATATTTATTTTTGTGGTAAATTAACAATTTGCTTATCTGCAGTTACACTAGCTTATTGTGGCGAGTAAAGTCCTGAGAAGGGGTAGGGCTGATACTGACTCCAAGAGCTGACAAACTAAGTTCTCCTCGCCTGAGGAGACCTGGGCACAAACCCAAGAGCAAGTACGTGATTAGTGTCTTGAGGGACGAACCAGTGCCAGGAAGGAGCGCGGGGAAAAGGGCGGTACACCGTAGATGGTTCAATGACAATATTCCAGCGCGATCCATTGACATTTTCGCGGTTTCCATCATTTTAGTGGATGTGTAATTCATTTTTATTGAAACCATAGAAATAACTGAGTAAAATTATGTGTTACCTTTAATGGATAAATCGGTAAATTACTATAATGTGGGTAACCCAACAAGAAAAAAACTTGTAAAAAGAAATGAATGATAAAGCCGAAAATTTTTTTATGTGACCTCGGTCTTGCTAGTAAAACATTACGCTGTGGTTTTCAAAACTGTCTATAACATTCTTATAAATTAATTGAGACATTTTTCCTAATAGCGACCAAATGGGCCTCCATATTATCAAAAAAGGAAGCTACCAGTAATAACTTTTCTTCAACGCAATTGTTTCAGGGCGTCGTTTTAACAATTCTCATTTGGATAATTATTTGTGTTTTATGTTTCTCAGC
>JAOVYW010004967.1:8883-44664 GCA_025775045.1 Hiodon tergisus | reverse complement strand
CAAAAAAAAAAAAACCACAATATATATATATATATATATATATATATATATATATAGAAAAGAATCTCCACCATGACGTTCAAATTAGTTTCAATGAGTTGTAGCATTTCTCCTCACTGGTCTTGGCAGAAGTCCCAGAGAGGCGTTCTTTGAAACATGTAGAAAACTGAACGGATGCACAGCATCTATCGGATTTTAATCGTTACATAAACAGCATTGTGTAAATCGGAGTAGAAAACACAATACAGAGACTGCATACAGTTGACAAATCCACACTCAATCCAACTGGATGAAAAAGTCTAATCTGTAGTTACACGATAGTGACAAATTTTGGTGTTATGTCAAAACAAAAAACAAAAACCCACCGTAACACCAGTCACAATACAGCTTCATGTGTTTCATATAAAACGTATGCAATTTAGTTACAAGCAAATAGAGCCTAGAAAGACATCTCTCCCCTCTAGTCAGTTATAGACCATCCTCCATGTTCCACGTGTGATGCCCTTCCAAAAGTATGTCAATGACGATTGATATGTCAATACTGTGGCTATGATGAAAGAGCTGTGGTTCTTGTAGTTCACCATGGCAACGGGGCGACCTCCAAATTAACTTCAAGAGCCCGTATTTAACATTGCACTTTTTGGGAAATGATAGACAGTAAATGTTTTCTCAGAAACTGCATATTATTTTTCAGAGATTTAAGATAGCCACCACTGTGACAACCTCACTCTCACATGAGACCTCTGAAAGTGAAGTTAGAGCCTGCCGACATCGAGGTTTTACCCAACCCCAGGCCACCTTAAGTCCCATCGCTGCAGTACTTATACAAAACATTCCACTGTGCCAGTTTGTGACTGAGCCTTGCCTATTCAACACTTGACCATTCCTTCTTAGCCAAGCCATTCTCTGTCCCTCAGAGGGTCTCCCTCCACTGCCTGCTGGAATTTGAACCCGGCAGTCTGGCCTTCACCTAATCTACCCATCTACTGCGCCAATACACTTTGTTGTCCCCCTCTCACACACCAATTCTGTCCAATCATACTTTGAACTGCGCTGCCACCCGTCAGCTGCCGGACAGGGGGGCTGACGTCAGGGATCGGGCAGGTCCGAGGTGTCCACCGTGACCTTGATGAAGATGGTGTCCTCCTTGATGTAGGTGCCGTTCTCCAGCACGTTTTGGGCCACAAAGAGCGGGCAGCCCGAGGCGATGTTCATCTCGGCCCCCGGGCGCCGGAAGCTACTGCTGTTGGGGTCCGGCTTGAAGGCGTCGCCCAGGTGCTTCCGGGTGGGCCCCTGGTCCATCAGCATGAGTGTCACCTTCTGCTTGAACGGCCAGGGCAGCAGGGCATCGTACTCGCCGCGCATGACCACGAAGAACAGGGACAGGTGCGTGCCCTTCCCCATGCCATCGCCGTTGAGGTAGACCCGAGCGCACATCTTGTAGCCGAAGTAACCAGTGTAGAAGGGCTGGCTGTACAGGGAGAGGGTCTTTGACGCAACCGCCTCCTGTTTCCGCCGCTTGTAGTCCCGGATCTTCCAGATGAGCGTCCCGTTGTAGCTGGCGGTCTCCAGCACCATGAAGCGCAGGTCCATGTCAGCCAGGCGAATGTCGTGGACACTCAGCATGTCGTCGTGGCGGGAGAGCTGCTTCTCCAGAGAGCCTGCCAGCAAGGACACGCGGGACACGTTAAAGCAGGATTCGCCACCCGGCTACTAACCATTTAATCAGTGGCAAAAAAGTTTTAGATGGAGATGGACAGTAGTTAGTCACATTATTAATCGATTATTTGAGCATTTTTGAATAAAATATAAAAGCATTAGGAGTTGTTCTGGTTATTCTGAAGTATAGCACATTGGAGGAAATATATACACATTTTTTTTAAGCAAGCAAACATCTGCCAGCGGACAGATGAGAACAAGTGGAGATCCTCAGACAGCCTCTGAGGGAGAGCAACCCACCTAACCCGTGAGTGCCAGGGTTGGAGGTTCCCCAGCCTGCCTCGAGCGCGGCCACGCGAGACCGGACGCTCTCCACGGTCCCCCGAAGCGTCTCCACCTCTTCCCGCGCCGACCGCAGTGCCCTCACCTCCAGCTCCAGCTCCATCAGCTTCTCCGTGTGAGAGCTCAGCACCTTCTGGTGAGGGTGCAGACAAAAAGCCAGATCAACCAAACCCGTGGAACCTACCGAGCAACCCCAGGTACTTCAAACTCATTCCAGATAGTGGGAGACTGTTGACGACTACTCTAACATTGGGGTGGGGGAGGAAAAAAAAAAACTCTTGCTGGGCTATTTCAGAGTGGTTTAATGTATGACACATGCTTTAATGGAACTTGATCATTATGCTCGTCTAATCTAGAAACTATACTGTGTAGCAAATGAGACCGATTCCCTGGTCTAGGCCTCTCCTTAGTCAATGGTGCCACAGGGACTCTCCTTTAAACCTGATGGAGCGAGGGAATCGGCAGACTGACCTGCATGCTGGCCAGCCTCTGCTCCACCTGTCTGTTCTTCTCCCTCATCTCCTCCTGCCGCGACTCCATCTCCGACAGGCGCGAGTTCAGGCCCGGCAGAACCTTGTACCGTTCCTGAAGCTCCCCTTTTACATCCTCGACCTGAAGGTGAAAAGACAATCCCTCGTTAGCAGTGTCCTAGGTGACCAGAGGTACAGCCCATATGCAATTCTCTCTGCCATTTCCTGGCATGGAAAAGGCGTTTACCCAACAAACATAAAACAAACAAAAAAAAGTTTGCTAAATACTTCCAATACATATATTAAAGGCCAGCTTCCTCAGTTGGGGAGATCCCATCCCAGAAACAAGACATGGACATCCCAAACATTTAAATAAAGGTAACAAAACCTGAAAGAAACGTTCTCCCTATGCTGGTACATTTCTCCACATCCTTCGCTGTGAGCTGGTGTTATTTACCTCTTTACCAGAAGGAGGAAGAGTAATCCCCATTGTTGCCGTGTTTTTAAACTTAGGGACTTTCTGAGTGCAGCACGAGGCTTCTGTTCTGTTTTACTCATTCCTGTAAGTTTTCTGCTTTCTTTCTGTGCATTAAACTAGCAGAACAAGGCCCTGGGCACAACCATTACTGTATTCTGTATGCATCTTCACCAAAGAAAAGCCCCAGAACTCTGGCAATTTTTTAAAACTACGTACTTATTTTTGTTTATACATGAAACTTAGCATAAATTCACACATTCTGCATAATTTTCCGGGCTCTCCTGAATAAATGATCAATTGTGTATAGTCGATTGGTCTTTATCAAAAGGCATCAGCCAGCTGTGAAATAGTTTGTTCATTTTGTTCTCTTAAATTAATGTTCATTTATCAAATCTATGGGCAACCTAAACTCGAAATTAAACTGTGCAAAAAAGGTAATTTTGGGTTCAAATAAAAGCCACAATCTTCCAAAAATAATAATTTTTCCCAAACCAGCAGTGAAATTCTATGGCGTTTCTGACCACGTGATTTCAGCCTTGTTTTCCCCTTCAGCCTCCCTCTGTTGAGTGCCACAGGCATGTTCAGCCCGGTTTTGCAGGGGATTCCCACTGAACACACTCCCCTAGTTAGCATATTTAACTAGGAAAGTTCCGGCAAATAGCACTCCTCAGCGCAGTCACATTTCCCCGTCAAGCTGGAGCACATGACTGCATCGTGACCCCGTGCCACATGCTCACGAAAAACAAGTGCTTTACATTCACAAAAGAACATGCGTATTCATTAAGCATTGCAAACGGGAAGAATGCAACGTTTTTCCAAAAGCAGAATATGCCACGTATATGCACTCCAGGGCAGAGCGGACCGTTTGCTCGTCTGCGCTGACTGCAGAGAGGAAATTCATTTGGTTTACGAGCAGTCCACGGTTATGGACATTTCCATTTACGAGCAAGGAGATAAATGATTAAAAGGTGCAGTGCATTTTATGTGTCCCTTCAGGACTATAATGCATGAACATAATTCATGTTTTTAAAATGACTAAACTTTTACTCTACCACTTTGAAGGACTCCTCATACCACTCATAAAAAACCCCTCATAAGCACCCTATTCTTCCCTAAGTGAATAACCACCTATAACCGGAATCCAGCCAGATCCAGAGCATGGCTGCACGGAAAAGAATAAAGCCACTGACAGTGCAATTCCGCCACTCTACTTAGACTCCATTCAGGAACCACGATCGGGAGAAATCGTAGCCGTCTGTGCGTTAAAACCGAGTCGGAGGAAAGGGGAAATCTCGGGAAAAACGCTTTGTAGTTGACTAAAAATGTGGCGATTTAAAAAAAACGTTATCTGTTCAACAAGTTCAGTTAGCAAGGTTGACCGAGTTCCTGACAGGGCTTTCTGGTAGCACTTCAGATATAACCCTTAAGTGCCTCCATTGAGCGTTTCACACAATCATTTCCGTTTGCAAGTCTGTAATTATGGATTTGGAAAAGAATTACATGAAGAAAAATCAAACGTGATAGCAACAAACAAAATTCAACCACTGCCACAACCAAGGTAAATACTATGTCCATTGTTTTATATTAACGATAACTGCAAATGTACCGTTAGCGACGGGGGAAAAAATGGTATTTTAATTTTCTACAAACTGGTCGGAAAGATCCTTATTATTATTAATATATTTTTATTATCATTATTACAGTTAATAACCCTACGATAGTGTAATTAGTAAATAAAATGGGGTCGATAAATGGAGCAGTAAGGCGTCAGTTCCGAGGAGAGTGTGTGTCTGCGCGCGGACAAGCCCTTACTTTAGTTTCTAGAGCGCTGTTCCTAGCTGCTATTAACCGCAGGTGTTCAGAGACAGCACTGGATTCATGGGCCTTTAGGTCCTTGTTCAGACCCTGCACAGACAGGGACAGAGAAGCAAATCAGGAAGCCCGTCTCGGAACTAAACCGCATTCAAACACAATTCATTGTCTATGTACGTTTACAATGCAGTGAACATGCTATTATATGTGTTGGTTGGTACAAAAGGGCCTCACAAAAATGGCAAGGCAGTTCAAACTGAAAAGTGTGGTCAAAACTAAGTCAATGACAGTTTACAATTTAAAAGTAGCTTTTATGGGTTTATGGAAGTGAGGTTGTCAGGACAGAATTGGAAAAAATCCCTCATTTGTTTGCCTATAATTTGCCAAAAGGTTTGTCTAGCTGGAGGTCCGGAGTTCCGTTGGCGGTTGAAAAATGAGCGGGTGGTAACTGAGGGGAGAGGAGAGAGGATCGGCCCACGGCTTGCCTTGAAACTGCAGCCGAAACGAGTGAAGGCACAGGTGACTTGTGCCTTTGGGCAGTCGTGCTGGTGGCTTGAGAGCTGGGGAAGAGATGGGGGGGGGAGACTTCACGTAAAAGTGCAGCGACCTCATTTTCTCACGTTCAGCTGCCCAACTACTGCATGTCATTTCAGATCCATCTCCATTTCAGACATTTTCATTCAGCGCAAGACCGTTTTTACGTTTCCTTTTCAATTAACGCAATTTGAATTAACGTTTGAATTCGGAAGTGCACAAATCATTGCTCAAGAGGACACGAAATGTTCAATTTAACCGAATGCACACAATCTGATATATGGACATGTTAACAACTCACCTCACTTCTTAAAATAGAAGTGTAAGTACAATTATTGGGACAAGCTACTGGAAATGCAGGACAATCCGTTTCTTTGTGTTTCTGAAAGAGAGAAGGCAATAATCATGCGGACCATGAGAAACAACACTTAAAGTTGCAGTTTCTCAGTCCATAAGCTGCAAGCCAGGAACTTAAACTTACTCAATCAATAAAACCGCCAGACCAAGTTTATCAGGAACACACTGGATAAGTGAGGTATGGAGAGAACGCAAAGCGGTAATCTTGTAAATGAAATATTGTCCGTTAAAATCTACGCTGGAATACCACCAGTCTTGCGTAAGATACTGGGAGTTAAATTATTAACGAGACCCACTTTTCTGTCGCCTCCCAGAGGATTTTATTCCATAGGCGCTGAGGCACAGACAGTTAGTATCACTTTCGAGAAAACGACACTCTGTGAATGTGAGCGACCGATGAGTGATCCAAATTCCTCCAACATCTACAACTGGGGGTCAAACTATTGTTATTGTACCGGTTCATCCCGCTAAGACCAGTCCCTGGAATAGTCTATTAGAGCCTAACAGTACGTCTTTAACCGGTTTTAAAACTTTAAACATGAACAAAAACAGGTACCGTAGTAAATTATAATAAATATAAAATAGTTACATATTGGTAGCCGCCACTAAAATGAACCAATATAAATAGTTAATTTTGTAAGTTTTGAAGGCAGGGTTGCCAACAAAAACAGATTACGTTTTTAATTTTATGTATAAACGGTAGCATAGCCTTTTTGCGTATTTACTAAGGGATAAATTAGGAGAGGGGAAATAAAAAGAAAGGGTTTTTTAACTGCAGTGGCGTTTGAGACCTGTATCTCTGTCAGGGCCATCTTGTGCTTGCAGAAGTCACATGTCGTCTCCCTGTGTTTGCACTTCCTGTTCAGGTGCTCCGGTATGTCTTTACGCATCATCTTCTCTTTGCACTTTCCCAGGGGACAGGGGACCTCGAAATACGGGCAAACGTTCAAGTGATCCTGCAGGAGAGGAAAACCGTACATATGTCACCATACAGGCCATTTGCAAGAAGCCTCTGCGTGTATTATACATTGCCTTTTTACTGCTTGGCAAATTCTTGGAAATCGATGTCAAGTTTTCCCAGTTGGCATGCAGCAGGCTGCGTCAGGCTGCCGAAACTTCTACACTCACCGCGATCTGGAGCTAACGCACAGACACACACGTGCACCACCGCGATCTGGAGCTAACGCACAGACACACACGTGCACCACCGCGATCTGGTGCTAACGCACAGACACACACGTGCACCACCGCGATCTGGTGCTAACGCACAGACACACACGTGCACCACCGCGATCTGGTGCTAACGCACAGACACACACGTGCACTCACCATGAGCTGGTGCTAACGCACAGACACACGTGCACCAGGCCCCGCTGCGACACACGTGCACCACCGCGATCTGGTGCTAACGCACAGACACACACGTGCACCAGGCCCCGCTGCGACACACGTGCACTCACCATGATCTGGTGCTAACGCACAGACACACGTGCACCAGGCCCCGCTGCGACACACGTGCACTCACCATGATCTGGTGCAGGCTCATCTGCTCCATGCAGCCATTGTTCTTGCTCCGGCACCAGATCTTCAGCGACATGATCTCCCTCTTGCAGCAAACGTCCCGGAATATCTGCGGGAGGGGAGGCAAACGAGCTCAGAGGGGTGGGTCATCCGCGTGGAAGAATGTAACGGCAGCTGTCAACGAGTACGAGCAGAGACAATGTTTCGATCTTTGGCCAGGCGATTGCGTTTACCTTGTCCTCGAACAAGGGCTCCATATCCGCGGGACACACAGGGTGCGGTTTGCTGAAAAAGAGGACAGCTGATGTTAATGAAGACCCTAAAAGATCGTCAGAATCTTAACACTGAAATAACAGGAAGCAGAACAGGTGTCAGAGACAGCACGCTGTGATTCAGGGGCTTTTCCCTGCTTGCATTTAAACAGCTGAAATACTTCCCTCCAGGTTTAGGAAGTTGCTCAGCTGAATAATACAGAAGTTTCCAAGACTGCTTCAAGTCTGTTGGGGACGTTACGGTCATTCTTGCTCCCCTCCAATGACGTGAGCCCGCGTGCTTTCAGGGTTCGGTCTCACCTGAGCAGGTCGTTGATGCAGGTCTCGCAGAAGCGGTGCCCGCACTCCGTCTGCTTGGGGTTGCACAGCACCAGGCGGCACGCCTCGCAGCAGTACTTGGGCTCCGGCGGGAGGATGAAGTGGTCCTGGAAGCCCCCGTGCAGGGGCAGGAAGTCGGGCTCGGTCCATGTCCGGTGGCCCAAGGAGGGAGCGCGCTGCAGGAGCGGTACCTGCAGCTCCCGTGCGTCCACATTCCGCCCTGCTGACATGACCTGGGGGAAGAGGGCCGCTTATGCTTTTGGACGCGTAATGGTTACTCCAAATATATTCACAAAAACAACTCGCTAGATAAGCTAAGACAAATGCCAAAGGAGATGTATTCTCCTATAAAACACACAGTGGATGTAGGAGGTCTTAAACACATGCTCAGACTCCCAAATTCTACATGAGGATCCTTAGTTTTGCAAACCAATTCCATTACTAGAATGACAGTAGCAATAAGAAGTGTTTTATTCAACAGGGCCAGGCCCTTGCACTGAATTACTTAAAGGCAGTCGTCGGGGGAAAATGTGCCGGGGTTAGGACATGCCTTTATTTCACAACTGTACAAGTTGTTTTTATAAAAGTTTGGTTGCACACACACGGAAGGCGCCCGCACTGATGGAAGACAGAACAAAGTGACTGAATATAGAAATATAATATATATTTAAATTAATTAATAAATATATTTTACAGATGGATGATTTCTCCTTACACAAAATAAAACGTGCTTTGGACCATTTACAGCCAGTAGACAAGAAGTTAAACAGGTCTTTAGAAACCTTTCCATAGAAGGCTTTTTAGATTTACAAAAAGGCAGGACAGAAACGTACTTTGACCTAGATCAGGACCACATTTCCCAAACCCAAATAGATACTTTATCAAGGGCATCCTAAATTTAAGCATGGGCCCTTTTAATAATGTTGATACCAATGGATGGTAATCTGGAACTGAAAAAAATGGTGCAGTTTGGTAGAAGGTTGTCAGCCACGTAAAATAGCCAGATTTACTGGCAACAGGAAAACGAACGAAAACGCAAACGCTTGATCCCCTGCGCCGTTTTCCAAAGCGGTCACCAAGGTTCCACTCGCGCAGGCAGTTCGTTCCAAAAACTCGTTAATTCCATCTGCAATTGCCGCTCTGAATAAAGGAATTACTACAAATGAGATACTGTGTGGGTTTGTGCGGACACAGTCACTGAACTCCTACATTAAATTTGCATTTAAACTTTCTCTACATTTCTCAAAAGGCATTTACCCAAAAACAGGTTTATTTCCCAACACATTCTATCAAATATCTGACCAACCTGCAAACTACTGACAAGAAAGTAAGGAATCCAGCTATAAAATCTGTCCGGACATTACAAAACCCCCCCCCCCCCCCCCCCCAGTGTTACCGTGATCAGTTACTTTCCCAGTTCGGCAAACATACGGCATAATTAAAAAGAGTAGCGAAAGAGTCCCTTTCCAAATCCTTTTTGGCCCTCCCCAGACCAACATAGTCCAGACGGCCCGAGAACTACACAATAACAAACCACAGCAATCTACACAAACTGTAGTTTCGTTTTTTTAAACAATACTACGTCTTTCCAGTGCCCTGTATTTAACTATGGTGAAAATGTTCTTATCATCCGTTGGATTGCAGCAATATATTTTCTTATTTATATTAAGTTAGAGAATACTCATTGATTTTGTTTGGAGAAAGTTCATATTGCGGATGAAAAGGACAAACCAAAATCAGCCTACTGGCAATGAGCGTTTTTTAGTTAACACTGCGGCATGCAACGAGACCCGCACAGCAGGCAGCAACAATTGGGGGCGGTGATTTTCAGTCAGACTGCGTTAACTTCAAGTGCACTCAATTCAGGGTACCTACAGAGGCTCGAGTTCAAGCGGCAATCACTATATCCCCTCACACGAAGAAACCAACATGCTCCGTATATCAAGAGAACCAATCAGCTGCGGATTCAAGCCATCGAGGGCGTTTTACGGCCAATCGCACATTCTTAAATCGAATGTATTCAATGACGGGTAATGGCCTCGCGGAACATGGGTCTCCATATGCTGTCGAGATCAACAGCGTGATCGTACAGCCTAGTCCCGGGTTGCCCTGCTCTCCATATACACAATGGTGTCTTCGTACCGCCAGTGGGACGCCAAGGGCGGGACGATGTGCACCTCAGCTGCCCAGCCACGGGTTCGCTGCGCGGGACAGACCGTCCGACGGTTCCGGTGCTTACCCGAGGTAGAGCGAGGGGAGAGAGCAAGGAGCTGTCCTTAGGTGGAATCGCCACTAGAGCAGCCCATTAAAAAGGATACCCAAGAGCGTATGCCAACTGCAGTGCACGAAATGGAGCAGGTCAATGTGGACACGTACCCAAAGTGGGCCCTGAGACATACAGGTTCCCCTCTGTTTTGCCCCAGGGCCATAAACTCAGGGGAAAGGCTCACAAGTCTTTGGTTGAATTTTGGTTAAATTATACAATCCGGAATTACTTTCCTCGAAACGACACTGTTCTTTTGTCTTGGGTTGTATTACCGGAGACCATTTAAAGTTTTAGTCACGATTCTGTGTTTAGACTGCAATTTTCACTTTAATATCTTTACTACACTTCAGGATATGCGCGTTAAAAACAAACTAAGATGATCCTCCTACTCGTTATCTTTATATATATTTTTCCTCTCAAGATTAAAAGAAATTAAGAAAAGAAAAACACAGGGGCGGGACAGGCACCGATAATAAACTAAAATAAAATAAACAGTTCTCTCCTCCCCCATTGTGAAACTTCACCCAGGACCAGTGACCTGCCTCTATTGAACAAAACCTGACTTTCAGCTCAGCCCTGGGAAACCCCTGCTCCACGCTGCACTCACTTTACCCTACAGAAGGGGTAGGGTTGCAAAGCCATGTGACTGGAAAAGGCCTGTGTCGCGGCACGTCCCATCAGTAAAAGCAAAGGGTGAGCTCTCCAAGGTATCGACCACGCTCGTTTAGCTGTTAATAAACACGTTTGTCTCACGGACCCACAGAAACCCCTGGGGTTGTTAAACAGCCTATTCGATCCAGGACCCCAAAAGAAAACAACTCTGTATACCTATACCAGTAGAATGTCTGATTTATTTAGTGCTTTTTAAATGATGAGAGGCAGAGACAGAGATTTTCATGACTCGGTTTTCCTGATCCAGAAGTTTTAAAAAGTAAAGAAAAGTTCCTAATAATGTGCCTTTTGCACAGAATAATCTTTTTTACTAAATTTCATACTTCTTTACCGCCTCCCAGAGCCACATTAAAACCCCACTCCTAACCTTAAAACCTCCAAAGCTTAGCCCTACATGAAGCAGCATAAATCCACCACCATCAGAAGCATTACTACCAGCACGCGCGTTCCATTCCCCGGCCCGGAGGCCCGAGAGAGAACCCAGGGTTCTTACTCACAGGGAATAGGGAGTTTCCCCACTCGGCTCCGAGGCCCAGCGCCAGGGCCTGGAAGAGTCCCGACAGCGGAAAAGCGGGCGGGGTTGGAAGCCCGGCCTCTCGTGGGGCTCCTGTGTCGACCTGCATGTGCGATGGCCGCGGCCTTCACTGCTCAAGTCGCTGTGGTTCCAGTGGCCTGCACATGACTACACTGTTCCCTCTACCCCTCTGGCTTTTATATAGTCTGAGGAAAGTCCCCGAAATGCACAGCCCGCGTTATAACCATAACAAACATATCATTTCCGTGCAGCGTGACGACACTAAACACCACCTAATTACAGAAGCAAAAACGATAAAACTGTTATACAAATGTATAAAACCCTGATGGGAATTTCAAAAGGAAACATTTGACTTTCTGCCTAAAACTGTCCCCTTTCTTTGGAAATGGGAATACAAAAAAATACAAAAAGACTACCCAGGGGAAATAACAATCACTTCAATCAAATGTGTCACCACATTAAATACAAAATCTCCCTTCAAAAAAATTCTTCAGTACAGCCATTACTAAACTCGGTAATCGATTCCTTTTGCTAAGCTTGGGACTGTCTCAGAACTACTGGCATGAGACCACCTGCCTCTTAGCCATTTCAGTTATAACACTTTAAAAAACTTCTGCAATGAGCCCCCTCGGTAAAGGTGGCTTCCCGACAGCAGACTGAGCCCTATGAGCTGGAGTTTACCTGACGGCAGTCTGAGCCCTATGATCTGGAGTACGCTGGTTCAAATCCGGCTCGTGTCCTTTACCAATTTCGGCATAACGCCGCCCACGGCTGGGTTTCTCTCCAGCTTCCCGGGCACGCATCAACTCCGATCAGCGCCGAACTTCTCGTATGGAAAAGTGACTAATCAGACTTCCTCGCCTTCCCTGCCTGTGCCGGTGGTAGTTGTGGCGATGAGATGAGACGTATTAGCACAATTGGCAAAGAGGAAAGTCACCTGAAAAGAATAACCTCAAAGTAGCACCGCCTCTCAGAAAATATGTGGCGGTGAAGTCCGCTAGCTGTGGTAAAAAGCACTTCCGAAGGCTACCAGTCCGGGACTTGCTTCAGATATTCTTAAATTCTTAAACTTTTTTTTCTAACATGCATGTGAAAGTTTCTGAACCAGTTTACGAAATCTGCTGTTGCTACAGAAAAAGCTAGCCCTGTTGGTTACTTCCAAACTGCTAGTTGTGCAACTTCAAAATTTTCCACACAGATCCAGGGAAGCCTCAGCATTCAGTGTCCCCGGTTTCAACCTTCAAAAAGTTCAGCTTCTCCCAGTTGTGTTTTTTTTCCAAACCCATGCGGTTGAGTAGACTGTTGAAGCCTTTGAGCGCAGTCTATAAGGGAAAACCACAGCGGACTACAGGGGCAGAGTCTGGCCTGGCTGGCATCCAGCAGGGGCTCGAAGACCTACCCGTCCCTGTGTGGCAAGCAGCGCTCCATGAAGCACCAGGGCTTCCGTCCGCAGGATGGGAGGAAGCGTCCGGCCGCAGGCGCGGCAGAACTGGCGGACGTTTGCAGCGTCCCGCGATGGGAGAACGAGCGCTTTGGGGGACTAAACTCTCCATTTACCTAATCAATAAGTTTATTCGATAAAAAAAAAACTAAAAAACATGGTTTCATGAAGCCAGGTATAGTAACTATTGGTGCCACTCACAAAAAAACACTGGCTGAACTGTGCATTTTACGTAAAACGATGTCATTATGTACACCAGCGATTAAATAAGTTTAATTAATTTTTATTTTATTTTTAATTCATAAAAATAAAAACACAAGAGAGTAACATTATTGTGTTGGTCATGACCCAACGGCCGATTGTGAAACTTCAAAACTTTACTGAATCACATGGATGTTTTACCTAATTCCCCAGGTGTAACCTTCAAGTTTTAAGACTTCTGTTTTGGTTTCTTTTAAACCTGTGTCAGAACAGGCTGAAGACTGGTTTGCAGACAATTAGGGAAACTCCCCTGATTTCTTGCTACCGAAGACATGCTTTTCTTCATTGAGAAAATGGACATCGGAGACCATCGCGACAGTTGCCACATAACCAAATGACAACTTCATCCCGTAAAATTTTGAAAAAAAACAGACCATGCCTTCCTCTTGTCAAGTAACAGATTACAGCGATTCCAAAACTCCACTGCAAGAAATAAAAAGTTTTTTAAAAACAGGCCACATAACCATACTTCACGTCTCTCTTTGTGTTCCCCATGTTCAGCAATGCCAGACACTAAAATCCAAACCACTACATAAGCATTCCCCTGCATGGCTATTTAAAAACCTAAAAACCTCATCAAACCCATGCTCAGAAGAGTGACGGCAGCATTCTGCCCGATATTTATAAAGATAAAACAGCCTTTATCCCCAGGCTCCCCAAACCTGTAACTAGCCAGGGATTCAGAGTCAGTGGCAGCATTTACATTTAAAGCTTATGTCTTAAATGCCCATTTGGTTACCATCTTGTTAAAAAAAATGTAACCATAATAATTATTACCGTTTCTATATATAAACTGAAACTCTGAATGAATTGGCCCGAGTCATCCCATTGTCTTTGACTTCTGGTCTGGTAAGCCCGCTAGGCTGATCCTTTACTAAAACTGGTACCGAAAAGCCGGTGTGACCGTTACCAGGCCCATTTCTGATAGTCAGGTCAACCCTCAGTGGTCATTGCAACCCGTGACTGGCGAATGTGCCAATCTCAGAACTCGTTTCTATTCTCCACAGATACTGAGAGGCAGTGAAAACTCTGGTAAAGGGTCGATCTTGCTAAAGGACCCTGAAGTGGTCTATTTAAGGGAGCCTACAATATTTTTCTCCCTGCTGGCACAGCCTCATAAGAACACACTGCCCCACACTGGCCAGGATGACTTCCGAACCTTGATTCTCTAGGAATTTTATTATTGCTAATTCTTTCTAACCATTTCACATTTTGTCCTGTTGCCCGTCTTATTTATCACATTGAACATCCTGTTTATGTTGGGAAATACCCCGTTATGACTACATTGCGAGATGGACCATCCTAAAAAAAACTTTTGATTTACTGAACCGGTAACTCCCTGAAAAGAACACAGAATAATTGCATCTTCCCGAAGTTCTCTGCATGAGATGGTACTGGTCGTTCAATGTCGGCTTACATAACAGCAAGAGAGCAAGATGAGCATCAATATAGGAACCAAACTTGGAGTACGTGGATTAAAGGGAGCTCTGCAAGAAGACAAAATTAATTCTGGCCTGGGACATTCACAGACATCCCAGAGCCTTGCAAATTTCAGGTACAATGTTCTCTTTTGATATTGACTGACCAAACAACAGCTTTAATCATTGACATTTAGGTTACGGAAATGGGGAAACTGTGTCCCTTTCAATCGTCCAACCATGAAGCCATGGGATGTATCTGGGTTAGATTCTCTTGGCCGGAAAACAAGGTAAATATGGATATTCCCCTGGCCACGAGACAAAGCATGATCCTGGCCTGATGGGTCACCTTCCCTATGTCGAAGGGCCAAGTGGCTACTGAGCGGTTCCTGTTATGTGGTGTGGTATTCAAGGGACTTTTCCACCCGCTGCATCATCCCGGTAACGGTCGCCCCCCGCTCTTTCACACCGTTTACCAAATCCAAAACTAGTAAAGAAATTCGTTTTTGGTGAATTCCGAAACCAAGATAACTACATGCAGGTCAGGCAAACCACTGGACTCCCTCTTTCAGAGTACACAGGGGCAAGCTTCACATTACCCTGGACGCGAAAAAACACCAACAATGGCTGAGATCTTGAAAAAGGTTCACCGGGATCGCGGAGTACTCCCACAGTTGCCGTGCCATTACAAAATGATGGTCGGAGAGCTAAGGTCATCGCTAATCTGGACCCAATGTTTCTCTTAATTTGGTTCCATTTTGGCAGTTTAAAAACATTAACATTAAATTAGTCAAGCTGAAACATTAGGGTCGTCAGTCTTAAATTGTGCATGTGTTCAGTCTATCATAGATTTTATATTATTTTGAGGCTGCGAGGGCATCATATTGCTGCAGGGAGGGGAAGTTCCAGTCTGTAACTTCGGCAGGGTAACTGCCTAATTATTATTAGGATTGGAAATTGACTCACCTGACATTTAAGGCCTAAACCAGTTCCTAATTGAGACGGGACTCTAAAACCCACCAGATATTACAGTCACCAAGAACTATTCGCCTGTTTACTGTAAAGGGCTAGCTCAGATTATGTAACTGATTTGCCAACAAGCAAGGTGACAAACTAGGAAACAGAACTAGAAGGCAGCAATAATTTTCTCGTTTTTCCATTCACAAAATGACTATCGCTGCCCGAATGTCCCACATTACATCATGTACTCTGCAAGTTGCGCAATATTGATATCAACATCAAACGTCCACACGTAAGGTTGTTCACACTCTTGAAAAATGGTACACCGACTTTACTGAAGAAATAGCAATGTACGATATGATTGGATTTAACTTACAGTATCCCAATAAAAAAACTAAACATCTCATCAGACAGGAATGATTAGATACAAGGCGTATGTTCCACCATTCCGTCCGGGAAAAATCTTCTCCAGCTGATTCGGTTGTCTTAATGTTCTATTGAGAAGGGCTTTCTGGAAGTGAAACCACACATGTACCAGTCTGAAGGCTGATGTCTGCATATTCACCTGACCGGTTCACATGCTAAGTTTCAAATTGACCATCTTCCCAGCATAATGGTGCATGGCAATGTTACAGAAATAAGAATATTGGGTTTTTCCTTTTGCCAAATCCCCCTCCTTAATTCTTAAAGTATACGTTTCTTCCAAACAAGAGGTTTACCTTTTTTAGTCCCAATGTGATAAATAGTCCTAATCCGAATACAGCAAATTTTTCTGCTTGATTTTGAACACCAATCATCTCATCAAGATCTGTAAAATTCCTGTGCTTCTCTTAAGATTCTCGACATTGATCGTTTTTGAACATTCATTATATTCAACATTCTTAAAGATCTTTACCACGGGGTTTGAGTTTGCCTCCACAATAACTTTCCTTTCGCCATGTTGTGGCAAAGGTTTCTTGCTTAATAACAAATGCAGTATTATGGTATTATGGACACCCCTGTAAAACCTGGGGGGAGCCCCCCCTCCCCACCCACCAGCTCTAGCAATCTCACCCTAATTTACTGAGGGCAATTAACCTCAGTCTGCCATTTCTGGACAGCTATCCGCCTTCTTCATATAGATTCAACACCAAGTCTTTGGTTTCATTATTGTAATTTCTTTACATTTAGTCACGAATATAAAAAACTGCCACGTATCCGAAAACTAAGCTAGTGGGTCTGTTAGACAGCTGAGGTTAGTAAAATCCTGCCGTTACTTCCGAAGGAAAATGCGAATGCAGGCATAATAGAACTTACAGCCAACATTCAACGCCATTTGATTAACTTGTCTTTTAAAGCCGTGGTAAATTATTCGTTCAAATAGAGCAAGCTGAGAAGAAAATTAAGACTATGGTGAACTGAATCAAAAGGCTTTGTGGGTGAGCTTGGATTTAATGTGCTGAAATATAAAGTAAAAAATAATTCACCATTAAACACTTTGAAACTGCTGCTGCTGAATACATCTGTACCGCGATGCTAAACACACCAGATGTTGCCGGGGGAACTCAATGACAGACTAAGACAATGGAATCGCTCATTAATCGATGCAGGTTCGCAGACAAGCAACAACTGGTTTTCAATCCGAAACGCACTGTAGTGGAAGACGGGTACACGTTATTTCATTCTTCCTTCACTCTCACGCACGCACAAGCGAGCGAGCAGGCTGACAAACACACAAACGATGAATGCTTGCCATTCAAGCTAGTCGGATAAATTACAAACATCGTTATAAAATGACCATTTCGATTTCAATTAAGAAGTTTTGGCACACGGTTAACGAAGAGCGGAACTGTACTAAATTTTTCTGGGATGACTCGACTTTCACAAGCTGGCTGGGGAGCACACTAGCTTCCCAGATAATACAATAAATAAGCTAGGGTAACAACACTGAGTTTCAGACAATTAAATACTTTCAAATGGGAAATGGAAGCTATACTTACATGTATCAGATCGTAGACGTCGTCCAACCTAATACTGCTTTCTCTTTAATGCAGACAGCACTTCGGTAAGGTACACACACAAAGGCTCATAAAACCATCAAATCAAAAGGAACGGCCGCCATGTATTTTAAAAGGGCTAACTGATCGATCGGTGGCATTTTTGAATCCGCATGTAGGTAAAATATTCTATAGCCCGAAAGACAAACATTTTGACACAGGAGACGCCACTGCATCTCCTCGCTGTTGATGTCAATTCTGAGGCGCTGGAAAGCCCCTTTGGTCTTACTTCCTCTGGAAATCCCCGTCAAAAAAATGCTGTATGTCAAATACAAAGCCCGCCCATTTTTTCACTGCGCTTCTAACGTTTATACTGTTAGACCTGATATCTTCAGCAACCTTACCAAGTCCCTGCTGTTTTACATGATAACTATACAATTGTCGGTGGGGCTTAGAGTGACATCCAGTTAGGGCGTGGGCTAGCTGGGAAAATATGACGGTTTTGATAGAAGGTTGGGTTTATATTATCAACCAGTCGTCTCGCTATTTACTTTAATACATTTTTGCAACTTATATTTTCAAAGAACTAATAGTCTACTGCAACAGGCATAATAGGAAACTGATTTTTAAAATCAAACATTGGCCCTGCACGTTGTTAGGGAAACGTATTTAGCATTTGCTACATGCCTTGTTCTAATAGCCTACATCGTACCCGACCATGGGAAATTTGAAAGGAAGGACTTATTTATATCTGCACTCTAAAATATTAGATTTTCGAGTTCGACAATTTTAATGTACGTAATTATATTAGAAGTTTTCGATTCTTTAAATGCAGAATTATGATTTCATTCACAGTACCACCAGAACTCTCACCCTCACTGAAACGTGCTACAAGGTCGGTAATTTTCGTAATTTGAAATGGAAAATCACCTCACTGGGTAGTAAAATGATTGAAGGGTAGCTAAATTTTAAAAGACACTGTATACCCAGAGCTATATTATTAACGAATAATAATGAAACTATACTAAAAGCCCCATTGAACTTTGACTGGCATTGCCGTTTCTATTCATATCTCGAAGCAGCTGTGACGTCATACTCCTGGTAATATAAAACTACAGGAATTACTTAGCTTCCGACAGGTACTCGTCCTGAAAGAGAAACCACGGGCCTTAAGTTATTGATAACCTGAAACAGACAAGGTAGACAAGGTTTCCGTTCGTGTAAAAAAAAGAAAAGTACTTTACCAGTATTTTCTGGCCAGATTTGCAGATAGACAGCAGTGTCCGGTTCAGTAGCAGTAGCTACGGTTTAGGACCTTTTATTAGTTCTAATAGTAGAAGTGCAGCACTTAAAACCAGAGTCTTAACGGTGTAAACATTCATATTAGACTAATCAAGTAATACTGTATCAGTTTGCACTTTAACATACAATTCTGTCACTTCAATATTCAATTGGTGTGGTGGTTAAGGCGACAGGCTTGTCACCAAAGGCTGCTGGACCAAGCCCTAACCCAGCTGTTGTATCCTTGCGCAAGTTACTTAACCTTCATTAAATACCCAGCTGTACAAGTCGCTGAATGTAAAAATTGTAAGCTGTGTAAGTTGCTTTGGCTAGGTGTCTGCATAGCAACTAAATTGTAAGTACGTTATTATTCAAGTACCCGACGAACGCTGTCTATAGATCTCCCCCTCAATTAATAGAGGTGACAGGATATGCAATTACGTTACATATGCCATTCATGTGACGGTTGACCACACTAATAGGACTGAATATCTATTAAATACAGCTATACGTGACCCTTTCTGCATGGCTATTAAACATTTTAGGATTTATTTTATCTTGTAAAAAAGCTATATGCTACATGCACATTAGAAGTTCAAAACCATCAGTTTTCAGCACAATATATCACACCAAATGCAAGACATAACTGCAAACAAATCTAGAAAATGGAATATAAAGAAAATACATTTTGTACTTGTATTGGACCAATTTCCTCATTTATTCTCCCAACTTCAATAAGACTTAAATTCCCCTGAAGTAATTACATGTTTTTAAATCATTAGTTGCCTGGAGTTTAGCTCCATGCTTTAAGAGATGGGACAGTACTGGGCCCCAGTCAAGAACGCCATCCCATGTGTAAGAAAATACTGCTTTACCTAGGACATTACTGGACAGTCTCTCCAGTGATCAACAAGTCTATGAAACTACTAGGCATTGTCAAAAAGCCAACAGAGTCACTCTCAGAAAATACAATAAAACACCTGCTCACTCCATGATGCAATGATTAGCTGGGGGTGGTGGTTAGGGGTAGCGTGGGAGGATTTTGTCTGCGAGGCGAGTCCCTAACATTTCAACTTCAGGTCAACGGTAACAGTTTAACCACAATGTCCTTTATCTTGTGCATGTTAGTGCTTAACACCACAGATTGAACACAAAGAGGCCGCGTCGCGTACAGCTTGAATACAAGATTTTTTGTAAATACAATGCTCGTAATAAATAAATAAAAAACCTTTGCATGAAGAAACAATGTTCAAACAGTAAGCATAGATCAAGAAAAACAATATTTAATTTCAAAGCGACGTTCTATTCATAGTTTAATATATAACTTTATAGGGTACAGAAGACGCATCCAATTGTCAGTAACTTCAGATGAAGGTAGCGAAATGTCCTTTGCAGCCGCCTAGCTTCTCCGAGGAGCTATGCCTCCAGCCTGAGGCACTCTTTCAGCACCTCCACGTGGGAGACGCTCCCTTGCTTGCAGGGCCACCATTTGAACGCATCGCCGTGTGAACCTCAGGTGGAGCAGCAGCGTTCGATTCGCTCACGGGCGCCGCTCAGGTCGCCGTGTGAACCTCAGGTGGAACAGCAGCGTTCGATTCGCTCACGGGCGCCGCTCAGGTCGGGGACCCCTTTTGCATTGCAAACCTTCACGTAACGGGGCATCCAGAGCACAGTAAGATATAAACTTATCGAAAGCATTGAATAAAAACTCATGGACCCCCATCCAATCATTTCCAATCCTACTGATGGCTGTTTGTACAAAGGATGACCTCAATAAAATATACAGAATGCCTTTAAAAATTTCCAACATTCACATCATTTCATAAAATATATAAACAGTTAAAAGGATACAGAATAATATTACTAGTACAGTAAAAAAAAAAAAGTGTCCCGTTAGGTGTAATTGATAACCATAACAAATTTAAAGGGTGAGGGAAGAAATTTAAAAAGGTTTTTGTAAAGGGCAAAATTTTGCTACACTTTTTAAAACTACAAATGCCCACACAAACAATTTACCACTCCCACAAATTTTGAATTAAATTGAACACATCTAATATTATACATTATATATCTAAAGCACTGCTTTGCTGACGTCATCCCTTACCTGCCTTACAGATTACATGACACTGGATGCTAAATATGATGGAGTCAAAGACCACCGTGGTGCCCAAGTCCCTGAACCTCCAGACAACTTAATACATTATGGGCGCTTCAGGGCAAAAGGAGATAACAGTAACCCATCTTGTATGCAATACCACGGCGAAAGAGAACCCCCTGGCTAATGGCTGAGAGAAGTAGCTAACCTGTGGGCTGGAGTGGGTTTAGTGGGTTAGTTAAGATAAAGACCGAGTACAGGAAGTACTGTACGTCCGGGATCCACTCAGTAACGGTCAAATGGAGAACAATCTGTAGAAATCAGATGCAGGTTGAGCGAAAGAGCGATGAGTAACGAGTGAGTGGAGGAATAAAGAGAGCTGAGGACTGATATATAGGGCGAGGACCCGACTGACTGAGGGGAGAATAAACAGGAGCAGCTGAGTGGACGCAGAAGATGCATGGGAACCGTTCAACCCGGATGGTGGCAGCGGTGTGACACGGCATGGACAACCCCAACAGTCACTAGACCTACTCAATAGCAGGACCACATCAGTCTGTAGAAATCAATGCTCAATTTGGTGATAGCTGCTTGTGTCCCGGAGGGGGGAGGAGGGGGGGGGCGGGTGGTCTGTGGAATTAGGAGTGTCCTTTGTGCAGAAGAGGCTACCTAGGTAGCTGAATCAAAATGGGGAAAGTTCAGACAGCTGCTGGCTAGACAGTCACCGGCCTGGCTTTCACGACGCAGATGGGTACTGTGCGTCCGGTGCCGCCGTCACCTGCGCAGATAGAATGGGGGAGGGGCGTTTTCAAACAACAAACCAGTGCAGATGATACAAAAAAAAACAATAAAGAATATATTTATACATGTATGAGAATGCATTATGTCAGACCACATCAGGAGAGAACGGAGAAAGTGGCACGTCGCACCTCCGTTTGCTCGTCCGGCAGCTTGGTGACAGGATTGCTGTCGCTGGGCGACATGTCCATTTTCTCCTCCTCGGTGCCGGCCGCGCCCTCCCCCTCGCCCCCGTGCTCCGCCTCCCACTCCTGCAGCACCTCGTCCAGGTTAAAGCGGCGCCGGTAGTTCACAAAGAAGTTCTTCACCTGCAGGACCGACTTGTTGCCAATGACGTCCGAAATGGCCTGAAAGTCCCGTCCGTATTTCCTTATGGCTGCCAGGAGAGAGAAACTGATTTAAAAATCGATGCTAACAGAGGACTTATTCAAACTTCACTTCATTAACACACGTGAAGTTCATTTCCAGAGTTGTCTCCGAGTAGAAACAAGACTTGGCTATACGTTTAATCAAGGGGGAAATTACATTCTCCCCAAGCAATTTCTTTACTTTCATAAGCTTGATTACTTTAAACTCATGTTGACGTTGACAATTGTTTGATAGTGGCAAAGGGGAAAGGCCAGACCATCACCTTGCACGGCCAGGAGCTGCTCATCAGTAGTCCAGCGAGCGTTGAACTTCTGGGCCACCTAAGCCAATAGGAACGTTCTTTACAAGCGCTGCACAACCTTACAACATACGCAGCTGCACATAAACGTGACAGTACCGGGCTGCACAGAGTGCGCTACACATGCATGCCATTACAACCCAGTTTCAACTGGCTTGTTGGAGTTGAGGTTGGGAAGTTTTGCCGTACCTCTGGTAGTCTATACTTGTCTACTCCTGAGTCCAGCTTCTCTCTCAGGGCACTATTTGTTTGTTTGATGCTCTGGATCTGAGGAGAGAACCCTTAAAGCTTTAGACACTGCCCTTCTACCCATGATGCACAGCCCATGAGTCATTCCAGCACACAACGGTGCTCAAAACGGGCCCGCATCCTTTGGCCTCCCAAACGGCTCAGTCTCAAGGGACTTGCCCCAGCACGGTGAGCCCCAGAAGAGCGGCGGACCAGGAGGAGGAGAAAGAAAGCTACGGGGCGATGAAGGGGGGCTGACCTGTCGCTTAATGGAGACCAGTTCCCCGTCCAGCTGCCGCAGGACGTTGGTGGCGGCCGGGGTGCTGCTGGACATGGCGGTCACGTCGCCCTGGCTCAGGTGCATGCCCTTGGGTGGCTTCTTCTTGGCACGGTGTGGATACTTCCCCGACGGGCCCTGGGGCTCCTTCTTCACATGGACGGGTCTGTCGGCAGGGGTCACCGGCTGGAGCGGGGGAGGGGAACTTTTAAAGTTGAAAATTTGCACGTCGATATGATAAACCACTTTTGTTACAGGGTTTTACGAAAAATCTTTCCAACAACTATCGAAAAGGCCAGCTCAAACAACACATTTTCGGATGCTGAACTGTTAAAGGATTGTTCCAAGAACACAGCGAAAGCTGGACCCGGTGCAATACTGTTGCTGAGAGCAGTTAACAGGAAAAAGTGCCTCTAGTTGTGAAATGACAGCTCCCTCAAAGTGAAACCAGGAAGTTTTAAGTAATTCCAGTAACAAGCAGCTGTTTACACGGCTGAGTTATACCCTGCACCAGTAGATTTAGGGGGGCGTTAAGCCAATCAAAAGGCTGCAGGCAAGATTGTGAGAGGAGACAGAAAAAGTTAGGAGCTTGCTTTGATTTCCTAAATAGATAAATAGTAGTCTAATAAATGGACTTGTACCAATTAAGTTTAAGAGTATAAATGATGAGAGCAGTAAGGGGCTCCAGTGACTAATTAAATAAAACGTGTACGTGCAGGGACAGCACCTTGGGGGCCACTGGTGTCTCCTGCTTCTCAGGGCCTGCTCCGACCTGGGGGGGTTAAAAAAAAGAACAAGTTTAGGTCTTCTGTCTCTTACTGGTAAAATGAAGACATTTATTGGTTCGATTTTAAAGACAATCCCCAACCTCTTTCTTCTCCGCCTTATTTGGCTCACACTCTGGGTCGCAAGGAGTAACAGCACTGTTTTCCTCCATCTCTTCCTCACTGTGGAGGGGGGGGGGTCAGAGCATAAGAAAAACTTCACATTAAAGTAGAAATGGTGGGGCGGGGGGAGGAGGGATTCAAACACTAGGATAGACATTGCCATTATACTCGCCTGTGGGACATTCCAGTGTTCACAAGACAAAACCTCATTTTAATATTCAAATGCACAACGCATATAAAATTGTTTTGAGCACAAATGGTTCCTTTGTCCAATGTCCCCCGTGAGGGGAAATCAACACAGCTCATTGGGATCATTCATGCTCATGTTAATAAAAAATAAAAACGGTAATAAGTTGAATTTGGACATATACGCTGACTGGAGGTCGGTTCAAGACACAAATCCCATCTCCGAAGGCCCGTTCAAGAAATAACTGTAGAGGGCCACTTTTGACAACGCAGGACTCCTCTATATGTGGAAACGGCACCGAATTAGAACACCAGCTGAGACTTTCCTCGTCAGCTACAGCAAGTCAGGCTCGAGGAGTCTGCAGCGTCATTGTCTGAAAAGCTCTAGTGGTTAAAGGATCCACTGTTTTCATTTTAAATGGGTGGGGGATTGGATGAAACCCATTGCACTTACTTACACTTAGAGACCGTTTGATTTGAACCAGCCGCAGATCTTCGGGGAGCTCCCAGATCTTACCACACAGCTCTGCTCGAATTTCCTGCCTCGAATCAAGCATGGTAAATTTGAGCACTTCCACGTGCGACGGAAACGCCTCACCTCTCCTCTCTGTCCCTCTTGGTTTTGCGCGCATGGCGGTCCATCACGCTAGTTTTGCTCCGAGTCTTCTTCCAAGAGTAGTAGAACCTAACAAGGCTGGCGATGGACTTGTCTGGCAGCTAGGGCAATGAAAATGACCGGTCACTGGGCAGGCCGAAGCCCTTCACAAGTCAACCACTCAGAAACGGCCCCAGGGAAGCAGGAGCGCGGCGGGCAGGACGACCGAGCCCTGGGAGAGCCTCACCATCTGCTGGATGCGGTGGAAGGTCTTGCCGTGGAAGCTGAAGCCCTGCTCAAACAGCACCTTGTCCTCCACGGTCCACTCGTCTGGGAAGGGTGTGAAGTTGGGAAGGTCGGCCAGGGACTTCTCGATGTTGTGCTTGTGCCAGAAGAGCATCCCCAATGCCTGCAAGGCCCAGGAGGAAAAAGAGATGCTAGGCCTACCTTAAATGTACAATTGTAAGATGACAATATTCGTTCATGTCACAAGTTAAACTTGTGAATTCTTGTCTATAGGGCAATATTTTAGAAGACCCCATTAATGTAGCTTTAAAGTCTACAGCCCAGGCTCCAATCATTCATTACTCTATATTCCCATCAGAAGCACAACAAGGGATCCCGAATTTCCCCTTGGTCCCCTGGTCCATCTTTCCAAGACACATATCACTCCAAACGTTCTCACAGCCTTTTGACCAGAGTGATTTAAAGGCCAGCTTGCCAATGCACAGAGACGGCAGCCAGCAGTTCAGTGCCTTCCGCCTCTGCCCGCACAGGAACCACTGGACGTTGGAAACGTGCGAGCGCCCGCCCGCCCGACCGGAGGAGGATGTTGCTACGCGCCCGAGCTCGGCGGGGAGGGGGAAACCCCAACACCCGTGCTGACGCTCGCCCAGTCGCTCATCACAAAGTTAAGTCACGCAAATCGAAGGGGTTTACCTGCTCCATGTTGTAGCCGTGCCTCTCTTTGGCAATCGCGATGTATTCGTCAACTGCGAAAATGAAAAGCCACCATGAAACCGGGCGTGAAGAGACCCAAAACCTACAACCAAAGTCAACCACAATCAAAGGCAACCGGAAAGAATAAAACAAAGGCCACATCCACACCAGTCATGCATGATCAAAAGACCAAAAAAAGGACATAAAATCATAAAAGGCATCTTCCCATCACCTGACAAAAGTATCGTCCACTGAAACAGATTTTAAAATGAGTGACTACTTTACCTTAAATTAACAGCTTTACCACCAAGAGCACGCATTTTGAGCATCTCAAATTCAGCATATGGAATCATATATTCGTGACAAACACCACTCGGGACAGATTCAGCATGACATTCAAAACTAGATGGATTGGGTACCATGAGGACGTGGGTTACTCACGACGGCATTCCGCAGTTGCCATAGAAATTTACCTACAGGAAGTTCGAAGTGTTTACATCACGGTCAGACTGCGACAACAGGGACTGCCCCCCCACCCAGACACAGACTCACGCACAGAAGCGAAGCACACAGACGTAGTTACAGACACACACACACAAACAAACACAAACACACACACACACACACACACTCCGTCAGTCAGAAAGGCGACAAACCGACACGGAACGGAAGCATCTCGCAGTAGTGGTATGTGGGGCACACTCCCTGACAGGACAGGCGTTCTTAGGGTTTTATGAAGAATTTGAGCAGCTCCCCCTGCCCTCACACGCTGAAATAGTTGGCACGGAATGGTAGTAAAACGCAGATTTATTTAAAATGGGGTTTACTTAACAAGGCGAGTATATATTTAAGGGCAAGAACAAGTATTGCGTATGGAAACCCTTCATTCTTACAGTAACCATTTAAGCAAGAGGAATTATAGCCGTGTGTGTGCACATGATTAAGATGTCCACGTATGGATAACTGACACAAAGACCGGGACCGCAGCTCATTTGGTGGCACATCCAAAAGTGGCATTTTAACAGTTAAGGCTCCCAGCTTGGGGGGAGCAGAGAGAAAACGGCCCAGTGAGCTGGGGGACAGCACCATGGTCCCCGGGGACTGGATTGGTTACCGCACGTACACACAGAGAATGAAAATGTCAGAGAGGAAATTTAAATTTGGCACTCATCTCTGTCGGTTTCGCATCAGGGGCCGGATGCCTCGGGTCTCAGGACCAGGTGTCTGCAGATCCCCAGACACAGTCCGTCCGTCTTTCTTTCTTGCACCCAGTGAAGCTAAACAATCTCTAAAAACTTCCTGACCGCTAAGGCAGTCCCCCGCTTACAGGATCCAATACCAACAACGCTAGTGAACCATAAAACACCCACTCATCCAGCACCAACTCTAAGCCAATTCCAACACCCCCCTTTTCAAGTAAAAGCACTTGAGGAAACTCAAAAGTACATCCGTCGTAAACACAAACTGCATCCATTAAGCCCTGTGGGCAGGACTGGAGTGTCCAGGCCAATAGCCCTCGACAAGATGAACACAATGCGTCTGTGACATGGTTAACGATTCAATGACAAAAGAAAACTTTGTTGCTTTCAGTGAATGGGCACGCCTCCGGACCATAATTTCTGCATCAGCCGCTTTCTTTCTACTGCACCCACTGTCGTGTTAAAACAGTGCAGCAGGCAGAGACAGATCGGATGCAGTAACGCAGGTAAAGACAAGTGTACGGGCGACACCTAGTGGCGTCCAAGAGAAATGATAGTCTAGACAATGGGTCGAGATTATACCGACAACGCTTGGCTGACGCGGTCAAAGGTTCTCAGTTCAGTACACTGGATTTCATTCAAAGTTCCATTGTACAACTGAAACACTACAGTGAAGATATCAAGTACCTCATAAAAGGCTGGAACTACAGAGCTACTTAGCCTCCCAATGATATCGGATTACCTCGGCCGTTGATGATACGAACGGTAACGTCGGTGAGGAAAAGGGGGCAGAGATCAGACACCAACAAATTGCAACGGTAGTATAATGCCCTGGCCACTTTCAATATGAACTGCATGTTCTAGCATTAGCGTAGAGACCAACAGTAACCCAAAATTTACTAGAACATAAAGCAGCAGTGTGTGCGCGCAGGGATTTGCATATGAGGTACAAAAAAAAAAAGAGGACATTTTAACCAGGGGCTCGCAGGCAGGCTGCGAACACACAGAAATATGTAAAACCCAACAATAAACACAGCCACCACTCACAGACGGACATTTAGAAACACTCTCTGCTTTATGCACAGTTACTTATTGTACCATCATCATCATCAGGAATAGCATTTCTGGCCCCACAGCACTTTCTTTCTCCACAAAGTGGCCCACTTGAGAAATACGCTGTAGAGCCTTGCTGTGCAATATATATTTAGCACATGGAACCCAAGTATACAGTTTCTCCTTGAAGCTCACAGCAGCCCCGTTTCCAACCCAGTTATGTCACTCAGTCACGGCGTAGCTTCACGCCACCAGGACCTCGTCCCCAGGTTCTCTCTCTCTTCTTCTCTCTGTCCCACGAGGCAAATTCACGTTTTGAACCACTCACGTTTGGCTTCGGCCAGGCTCTGGTTCGGGAACCACACTAGCATGCCCAGGTTCTCCCTCTCCTGACTGCTCTTGGCCATCTCTGCAGGGAGGAGGAGGAGACAGGGCACGTAAGGGCACATTCCCACGTACACACGCTGCCCAAGAGTCACGCCGGCGGGGCCGGGGAACACACCGGCGCCCGTACAAAGCACAGGGGAATAGAAAAACACCTGGGAGGCGACTAGCACCAACACCAAGGGTGAAAATCAGATTAACAGCGTCTTCAAGACGATCTTCTGTAAACACTTCATTAGAGTCAGATAGTGTCAGGTCTGTGTGCAAGCAAGATTTTGTAAAGAAAAATCAAGGAATAAAAGAAAAAGAAATAAAAGTGGTTTTGACCAAGCTCATGCATTAATGAAAAATGACATCACCACAGCTAGACCAATAAAAATTATACGTTAGGGTATTAGTCAAAGGAAATGCAATATCCTAAAAAACAAAGCTATAAATGACATTAACATGGACCCCTCCATTAAGCAACACTGCCGTTGAATGTTCATTTTATTTACAAATGCCCACTGGTAGCAAACGTTCCTACCTTCTTAATATAAAAAAAATGCATTACAGGAATAAATTAACATTACAAATGTTACCAGTTTGAGTCAGAAATTCACAAAATTATAGGAACAACTTAAATAGCCATTAAATTATCACTTTTGAGTATCAAAACAAAAAGGAAATGCTCTATAATCCCACACCTCTATTGCATCGGTTTCAGTTCAGAATTACAGCGGTAATCCCAAATTAGAGATACTTCAGACCCTATGAAATCAAATTATTAAAATAATCATGTTTAACATGTTAGAAATAATTACACTTTGAAACAATACTTATTTTAAGTTCTTCTTTAAGTGTTAACCTAACTTCTGCCCTCCTGTGTTACCCTAGCAACATGCCATCATTGGAGAAGTTTGCAGAAGAGCAAAAATTACAAACCAAGGGGGACAGTGGCACTGCATAGAAAAACAGAAACCACAGCAAAGCAGGGTACCCAATTTTAGCCAGGTTTAAAACAACGACCCTGGAGGTGGTCGGTGACCCCAGCTGATTTGACACGTCATCAGTAGCCAGCTCAGTTCTCACACCGGAGCTCTAAAAAGCCATACAAAGAGGCAAACCCATCCAAAAAAATTATAATTTAAAAAAACCCTCGTTCAACAGGGTAGCAACCGGTGGCAATCTGAGAAAGGGGAACAAGTGAGAACGCAAAAGGAGAACTGAGGTAAATGCGCTGTATCCTCTATAAAACCAACATGCTGTGGCACTCTGAATCCATTCTCTACATAAACAACAAACAATTCCCGCAGGACTACAGAAAAGTTCTATGTCTCTATGGGAATCCCAGCAATAGAGTTTTAAACGTTGTTACACACAGACAAAGGTGAGACCAAATGATTTATTTTCTGGACGATCTTGTTCATTCCCAATTGTTTTCCGACTGTGATGCTACTTTTCATGATAATCACACGACAAAGTTCCCGTAGTATGGGAACTCCAACACACAGCTGGTTTTCATAGTTTGATAGTTTTTCTCGAGACCACAAGGATAATTATACTTGTCACATTCCACCAGTCAAACAAAACAATAGGACGCTTAAATAAATCAAGAGAAAGAGAAAACAGAAAAAGAAAAAAGATAAACAGAATTGTCTGCGATCTGAGAGATCAGCCATATAGTGGTTACGATGACAGCATTATAACCAAAAGGTTGTTAGTTCAAGTCCCACCCCAGCTGTTGTATCCTTCAGCAAGATACTTAATTGCTTCAGTAAAATATCCAGCTGTATCCAAGTGGATGAATGTATAAATCGTCGCTTTGGATAAAAGCATCTGCTAAGCAACTAAATTTTAAAAATAAAATAAAATAATCCTACTTAAGATACTGTTAAGCATTTCTTTAAAGACCCATATGTGCATAATCCAAGCCAAAATCCGTTTACATATCCTATACGTTTCAAGTAATTCAATACCATTTATTAAAATTGTAATAAAAAAAAGACAATTCGATAATGTAACGAATTCTCACATCAAGTCCCACTTCAACCGAATGTTCAATAACAGGAACAACCCGTCTTCATATTCCGCACATACAGCGACACCAGTTAAAGTGGCATTTAATTGACATGACCCGCTTCATGTTTATCGCATTATCCGATGCCTAAAAGAACCCCCGAAATACGGGAACTGGCACAGGTTTCGATAAGATGTTGGATTCAAATTGTTTTAACGCATACATAACGTAGAGTTTTATAAGGTAAAACAAGCTTCTTAACTTTTGGAACATATTGTGACTCATTTTTAACTTGGCGATATGATAAGAAATTATCATAAGATTCATAAGAAAGTTGTGTAGCACAACTTTTATAAATAGCTACCATTACCCACTCTAATAACTAATTTACCTCGTCAAGAAAAACTGCACGTTTGAAAGACACGTTTTGTTGCTGTTCACTCGGCGAACGGCAGGGTGAGCATTAAAAGTTTAAATGTCTAAATCTCCCTTTACTTAAATGTGTTTAACATCAGTAGATAAGTTACCCAGTAACTAATAGAAAAAGTCTTGTTATTTGAACTGGGAGCAAAAACAACTTGTTTCAAATTCACTTATAATAAGTGTGAGACCCACTGGTTGGTTAGTTTGAGGCTACTACGGCTCCCTAGCTAATCGGTATCTTTCACTTTAAAGAACAGTATTATTACTTACCTGGATCGTATTCTGGTACACTGGCTTGGTACTGTGGCCCGACTCGCATGCACCCAGCACCTAAAATATTGCGTAGACAGTAATGAAACGCAGTGTGAGCTTAATTGCCTCAATAAGAGAACTTCTCTCTGTTGTTTGAGGCTATCATCCTGTTGACCTACCGTGCTCATCATCACTAGACGAACCCGAGCTTCCTTCTTCCCAAGAGTTGCTGCTATTCCCATTTGCCGTAAAACTTTTATTATTGGGGTTATTGACCGTATTTCGGCCCCTTCTTTTACCCGAAACTTCAGAAGTACCCTTTTCTAACATCGCTGGCATTTTAAATATTTAACTAGTAAGGCAGCAGATTTCGAATACAATAATAGCAAGCTAGCTTGCTATTCAATATTAAATTAAACCAGCAACCAAGTAAGATGTATATTTAGCTACGTATGCCTAAATACAGGTATTTAAATAATAGCTAGGTAGCGTCAGTAATCGCTAGTTATCGCTGTTCCTGTTTTAAAATACTCGCCACCTACAGCACAATTTTCGATTTTATAGATACCTAGCTGTTCCCTGTTTTACTTTCGTCGAATAAAAACCCTAAGTTAAATATGCTACAAAGGATTTCGTGGTAAAAATCCTGTATCGAATGAAAACTGAACTTTCAGCTTCATCTCAAGCCAGATCTCAGTACGACGACCACTGCTGACAAGCAACACCACCCGCTTTGCCGACCCACTCACTCAATCTAACATCATACAGCCCCCTCCCCAACTCCCCCTAAACTCCGCCCCAATGTCTTATCATTGGTCATCATCAGATTTTTGGGAACTGCAAACTCTTCTATTTGTGAAATGACTGTTCAATCACCAAGAGCCTCTGAGCTTCCGTTGTAAAATTTTGTTCGGGAGGAATGACGACGCATGCCACTGCATCGCAAAGAAATACTGGGCTGTTTCACTGAAATAGTGCAGACGAATTTTCCGAATTGTACTTAAATAACTAGCTTCCCCAAACACCCTTAACTACAGACGAAGGCCATTGGACAACGCAGGCCGAACAGCGCAGTTCATCAAATCGATTGTAAAAATATCAGCACTTAAACCAAACAAACATCATCAAATAGTTCTACAAATAAAACAATACGTATTTCAAAGTGACTTGATTTTGAATAGGGAATACATTTTCTGATTATAAACACGACCGAAATAATTTCACAACTAAGACTAAAGGTATTAAGTTATTTTTACTTAATACAAACAATATACTACATAAGATTTAACAACACACCAAGATTAATTCAAATAAATTAGCATTAATCGTCGCAAAACTAGAATCGTCCATTTGAAAATATGTTTTCCAATATGTAAGTCCAATATGCTAATAAATATGAACATGTTTATAAACATGTCATGTATATTAAATACAGTTACTTAAACACACAGTTCATTATCTGTAGTAAGTTGTATTAAGTACGGTTATAAAACTGTAAAGTAGCAATGTTTTAATGAAACACAGATGCAAATGGTGCCAATGCAATGCAACACGGCCAGAGACAATGGTGAATTGAAAAGAGAGTTGATAGATGCTAATAGAAATGTTAGAGGACAGAAGATCTCTAACATTTCGAGCATACATAGAGCCTACGTAATATACGGGAAAACTCCAAAACTCCATAAATATTTAAAGTGTATGGCTTGCTAACAGCATGTTTGATTGACTGTATTTTTTTTTAAATTCTGCCTTTTTGGCTAGTAAAATTATGAAACAGATTTATCCTCATGAGAAGTAACTCAAAACGACATTATTCCATGAATATAGGAAAATTGAGGAGTATTTTTTCAAATATCCCCATTATAACCTATATTTAAGATTTAAGATTTTATATTTCTAACATACTCTGTCCTGCCAATTTCAGGTTTCACTGAGTCCATTTGCATGTCTATTTCTACTCAAACCGGCTGTCTTTTCATAGGCGACCTCTACATTGCACCAATAGAAATTCACTGGAATTGTTCTTCTGAAGACCAAGGTAAAATGAAATTGGTAGGCTGAAGATCAAAATAATTCCTTTCGGCAAAAATATCCATTTAGTTCTTGGCTTTGTTGATACTTTTGACTCTATGCACAATGGCAAACTTTTCCCCCCCCTGACATATCTGATCTGCTCAGGTATTTCCCCACTAATAATATTCCACCTTTCAGCACCAGGTATTTCTGATAGGTATGCCTACTCTTTTTTATTTAAATGTCGACCCTGTCTAAAACAACCCATCTCTTTCTCTGCTTTTATCTCTGGAACGGAGAGTTAGGGGTTCAGGGACCAGAATTGCTTTGAAATGACCCCATTTGTTATTCAAAGGAACTCTTCTACTGACCCTCGCCACCCTCGTATCTGCCGACCTTCTCTCTTAGTTCCTTGCACCTGCTCCTTCCAAGCTATCGCTCTCTCAGCAGAGAAATCCAACCTGAGAAGGGAAGAGGTAAACTCACAGTATCCCCGGTGTCAGATCATCAGCACAGATGTGTCAGACCCTTAAACAGTGAAACTCTGAAGAGGAAAACGGAAGGGGATTCTCTTTTAAAGCTGCTGCGTGTTTTAACAGCATCGTTCTTCCTAACACTACATTGAGGCGTGCAGTGGAATCAGGGGACCGATGAGCAGCAGCCAGGGAAAGCTTGTCCACTTGACCATTTATGGATCGGGACCAGCACCAGTTGAGATCATTTCTTTAGGACCGAGCCTTGCATTTTCTTTCTTTCAGTGCTGTGTTAAGTGTGGTACTTAACAGTCTTCTATCCATATCTGCACTGTTATCACAGGAAGCAGGTCTGAGTGACAACCTTTACAGTTGTCCTAAAATATCTCCAACATCGTTTTTCACAAAGACATCTATCTTCTTTACTTGACTTGACCAAGCTAAGGCCTGGATTTAGTTAGGTGCTGTAGGCTCCTCCCCCATGCCGATGAAGTGTATTTCTTTCACATCACATTGCTAGATTGATTCGCTTACAGAAGAACTTGGTCTGCGCTGTTTATATTGTGGTGCAGCCAGTGATATAGGACTGTTTTCAAAAACTGCCAGAGAGGCATGAAAAATTATACCACACCAAGCACTATTTGTTGTGTGACACCATTTCAAGTTCCTTTCAATTACAGATGTTTCACATCCTTTAAATTTATGCATGCCACTTTTTTCCCCATTAAGATATCATGGGAGAACAATGGTGGCTACATTTCTGACAGGAGTCAGATTTGAAATATATATATATATATTTACTAAATATAGTATCTTCATTCAATTCCAAAATTAGCAATATTATGCTAATTCAAACCACCTTTCATTTATATTTGATTTGCATTTATTTCCATCAGCCAGTGTGGAAATGCTCCAAATACATCATTAGGTGTTAAGATTTCATTCAAAGACGCTCACAGTCTTTAATAGAACATCTTAAATATATAAATCATTACGGTTGTACCAACACCAACAAATCAATTATTTGCTTTAAAAAATAGTTCATATTGCTAAAAACATGAATATTAATTTTCTACAAACAATGAATACACACCTGTAACACGTTCAGCCAAAAAATAATTGTAATAATTTCTGTGTTATCTAGCTTGTCTTTTATGGTCCCTTATAGTTTCACCTATGTGGACCCTGTGGCCTAGTAATATGGAAGAGCACTGGTATATCTGCAATAACCCCAACCACTAGCACATACATTGGTATTTCATGGATAGCTGTAACAGTGAATGGTCACAAATCAGGAAATCCACCTAGGAATTAATCTATGTGGGCAAGGTTTAAAGTTTAAAAGGGCACACTCTGCAGAGCGTGATTTCTGTAATAACCAGGAAAGCTGACCGCAATGAAAGTGCGTTCAGACCACGGAAGATTGAATCCCTGCATCCTGACAACTAGCATTTCCTGTTGCAGGCCTGGTGTAGTTGGCGGCAGCTGAGCCTCGCTGAGATGAGAGACAGCTGCTAGGAGCAAGACCGAACATTGGTGGTCATATCTTCCATACACCTGCAGGGGGAACACTGAGTCCAGGAGAGGCAATGCAGTGCAACACCAACAGAGACAAATAGTTTTAACATTTAATCCTTTAAAAAATTCCAGTTAATTGTAATCACATTTTTGATCAAATTTAATCTTAATAGTTCCAATGTTATTTATTGATATCAGTGATTTAATATTGATTAGTCCAATTGTCCACCAAATTGTCACATGAAAAAAGTATTCACAATGTTGCTAATTATACTGCATTTTTCAACAATGACATTATATCCATAATAATAATCAACAATTCAAGTCTGACAATCTTGGACGGTAATTCTTGATATCAGTAGCTGAATTATAAAGTTCTAATTATTAGTTCAAATGTCAATGTAATATCTGAATTCTTGATATCAATAACTGAAATTGATGAGTCCAAACCTAATTGTAGATATCAAGAAATATAATTATGACCAGCCATACCTGAATTATTCATATCAAAATCTTTATTGAATATATCTAAAATGCAATTACTGTTACGTAAAATAACATTGAATCTATGGAATTGTTGATATGTTGTTGATATAGTAAGTCTATAACTGGTAAATGAAACAATTTGACACTATATCAAACTTTCAGGTGCACATTTGAATAATAGACATCAGAAATATGAATTATGACTAAGAAACTCCATAAATGATATAAATAATTGTAATAACAATTAGTCATTGAAGTACATTGTTATGCCATGTAATTTTTAGTAGGCCTAGTGAAACCGAGTATACATTTTTTCTATTTTGTTATTAGTATTATATGACTTGGAGAAATGGCAAATAAATAAATACTGGCGTTTACTCAAGCAACAATCCAAACACAAACATAACACTTAGGCATAACACATAGCCTAATCTTTAATCTTTAGTAGTTTATTTTTAAATCACCATTATGGAATATATAAAGCAAAGCAATTTCTCTTAAAAGACATTACATCAAGGGGCTTTGATGTAGCTAGGTAACTCACTGGTAGCTAGCACATCATTGGTTTCGGTTTCCAGGAAATCGCTTCTGGTAATAATGAAGAGGAAAATATTTCCAAATTGTAAATTGTTTTTGTTTCGATACGGCTGTTTTCTTTTCAGGTACAGGTAAGTCAACTACATATTTTCAGTGTACTGCATAGTTTGTGGTAGGAAATTCTTTATGAGACAAAAGA
>JAOVYW010004966.1:0-12655 GCA_025775045.1 Hiodon tergisus | reverse complement strand
GTGCTTTAGTTTACAATTTTCTTTTGAATTCAGTTAATTTTGTGATGTCTATTACATAATCTGGGCTGCACATGAATATTGATAAATGGGTAGAGAATGGAAAGATTCACTTGGAAAATTACGATATAGACAAAATAACTTTCTTTTTTGTATAATTTAGTCAGGAGCAAAAATTGGTAGAGCTTTACAAGCAGGTTTTGGCCAACTTGTATCTGTCAAGTCAATTATTGGTTTGCTTCATCATACAATTGAACACGATGTATACACGTGTAAATGTAACTTCAGGTTCCTTGTTTGTATACCTTTAAGGTTCTGTTAATGATTTACTGTTATGACTCATGGCGTCTTTAATGTGGTGGTGAACACGCTTGTCACAATGTTACACAAGGTCATATGGTTCCACACCAGTAGATGGGTGCTGATACTGGGTCATTCCAATTCCAATTGTCAGAAATTAAACACCAACAATAGTTTAAATCTCTCCAGCATGATTCAGTGATGCAGGATGAGGTAACCAAACAAAAAGAATTTCCATGAGAAGAATAAAAGATTAAATTAAGCTGAGATGATTTCAGTCACTTAAATACCCAAATTGTGCACCATTTACATCTTCCCGGTGTTTGTGCCATGATCCAACAGTCAGAACGTTTTCCCAAAATTTTTGAGTTGCTTTAAATAATGCCTCCAGTGATTAAATAATGTGTGTACTGAGATTGCTTTGGTACACCTGAAAATCCCTGCAATTCGAACACAGATACTTAACAAGGGGCCTGGCAGTGAACCTCGTGCATTTTCACACAAAACTTTAGTATGCATCTCAAATAACGTCATAATGAAGTAGTGTGAAATAACTTTAAAAAAAAAGAAGAGTTAATATGCCCTTTTCTGGTTTATAAAGGAGCAGAACACATTTGTGAAAGTTACAGCCACTGGTTAAGAGGCTGATGTTGCAGTGGCCCTAATTAAACGGCACGTTTTGAAACAATGTGGCCTTTATCCTCGCTGGAGCGTCTGGATATCTGAGTGTGTATCGACAGATTCCCTTCTCCCTGTCTCCTCCACAGTCAGCACGACACAGGTCACTCTCCCAGGTGAGCTTCACCTGCCGATGAACTTTCCACTGCCGGGCGTTTTAGCCAGCAGCTCTCTCTCTCTCTCTCTCTCTCTCTCTCTCTCTCTCTCTCTCTCCCTCTCTCTCTCTCTCTCTCTCTCTCTCTCTCTCCCCTCTCCCCCACTCTCACCTACAAAACAAACGGCAAATTCCTGCAAGTAGCCCTCCGGCAGCAAGACTTCCAGTGCGCATATTCCTAATATGTTTTTACATGAAGCTTTTAATCAAGGACACTGATTGTTCCGCTGCTGTGCACTGTGTACTATACAATGTTGTCATAAACTTAATCCCAAGGCAAGCACATCAAATTTCACACCAGAAAGACATGGCTGGGTAAACTTACTTTTCTAACAGATGTGCTATGATTTAAATATACATATGCAAACTCAAACAGACAAAAGCGTACTCAATAAAAGCGTTAAGGAAATTTAACGAAAACAATTATATGTGGATACCAAATCAGTCATTTCTCTGTTTGTTTTAAAACATGTCACAAAGCCGTCAGTGTCACCACTGGTTAGAACAGCACCGAAGAGCAGTCACTCCTCCATCGCATTGTCACAGGAAGAGTGTTAAGCTTAATGACTGTGGTTACAGGACAAACACATAAATCTTCACAGATATAGATGTCATTTTTTCTTTAAACATGCTTTATCTCAGTCACAAATTAAAGATAGTTCTCAAAAAATCATAGTCACTTTGTTTTGTTTGTCATGAGTCACACTAAAATCCCAAAATATTGCATAGGACAATGTGTGTGATATTGACCAGGTTCTGACGTTTTGAAAGTGAACTCCCACAGAGCAGCAGCACGGGCAACACAAAGTGATGAGAAATAAGGGGTGTTAACGGGCAAGCTCAGTTTGCCTTTATAAAACAACACACTTAAAAAATCTGGGAATAATATTCACACTCACAACCATACTGTGTGTGGTAGTGAATTGTATAAAAACTAAAAGAGGGGGTGGTAACATTTGTTTTAATTGTTGTACTCGCTCACTTATACTGTATAATGTTCCATTAAAAAAATAAAGTGATTTGGTGAATTGCTGAAGAGAAGACATTATATTAGGCATATACATTCTGCTCTGATAGGCAGGACACATACAGTAGCCGTGGGTGCTGCAGCAAACCAAACTTAAAGAACATGTCAGCCTTACAAAAAGGTTGGAGATGCATTTAATGTTATATTAACACCGATATCACACATGGAATTTTGAATCTAGGCTTCATGAAACATTCTACAGAGCTTGCACGACAAATGATAATAACTGTTGTAGTTTCTTTTTTCAATTCAATACGATCTCGTCGAGCACCAAGGCATGTTGTCAAATAAAAAAATTTATGTGAGTGTTGGAAACATAAAGGAGGGCCAAAAATCTGCAAAATCCATGTTACTGTATGTTGTACAGTAATATTTTATATTGACCATATTGACCTGTATGTTGCACAGTAGTATTTTATGTTGACCATATGATAACGTCTCCCTTCCACAAGAGCACATATTTCCTGGGTTGGATTTGGGTAAAGTTTGAGAACCCCTGCTGCAATTGAATATGCAAGAAGTCTCTTAATCAGTGGAAACTGATTTTCCTGTTTAATCATATTTAAGGCAATAGTGCAGCAAATTAATGGAAATATTTAATGAAAAGACTGATGTGACCTTACGCCAAATCTAGCAACATGTATCGCGATTTCTTATCTAATCTAATTAACCTTTTTAAGTACATTAAAATAATCATCTTGAGCCAAAGATGTGAGTCAATAGGAATATGACCACTCATTAAAACGAATAATGGCTGTTCAAGGGAATTTCGCGGCAGTCCACTGAAAATATGGGAATCTCAGTATAATATCATATTTCTCGAGAAGGCCAGGAAGGGAACTGACCCCTGACAGTCAGGTATATTGTACTCCACACAATTAATATGTGCTGAACTCCATGCCGCAAAGGTCAGTGAAATAGTCTCAATGAACTCTGCACTGAACTAATGCCATAAAATAAAAACAATTGTTGTTATTGTTGTTATTATTTTATAGTTTACAACACAACGGGAATCATTTTGTGTTGAAGGAAGTTAATATGAACGCTCAAAGCATGTCCGAGTGTTCCGTTTGCACCCGGCCAGAAACAGTGAAATTCACCAGTGAAGAACATCGCCATGGAATTCCCGAAGTGTATTGTGCGTTTTATTTTTCAGCCGGTAGTGAAAACACTGCCACGGATCCGTGGATGGCCGACAACACAGGCAGCTTCGTGTGAAGTGGTCATGCGTCTCGACGGATCTGTCACCAAGTTGCTTAGTGTGTCCTGCAGCTGCTGACGGCCACGGGAGCACGGTTTTGGGCGTCTGCCTTTCACAGGCAGGGCCGAGCCAACTGCAAACCAGCAACGCTGCCTACGATGTCCTTGGTGTCTTTCTTTTTAAAGGGTCCCCACTTAGACAGATTTCCCCTTGAATCGTTTCTCAAGCACTACTATATAACATGATATTTAAATTAACGATAGTTTTGTAGACCTGAACGCATTCAAATATTGCAGAGGAATTGATCGGAATGATGACTGGGCTGATGGATTACGCAAATTGGTCAAAGATTAAAATCCCTCAGATTGTCGACTACACTTGGGGCAAATCATAACAGAGCTGCAGCAGCTTCCTGGTCTTTGCCTATCAGACGAACGTGTAGCAGCATAGTCTGAAACCCGATGAAGATTCCACCTTAAGGAAGAAAAATGCCTTTTGTAATAACAAATACTTGGAGCCAGCTCATTACTTCAGTGACATTGTTTCTCTCAAGACAAGCCCTAACTCTTCATCATTATGAAACTCTGCCCATTGCTCAGCTCCACGGAAATTTATTACCCCAAATCCATTTACAACAGACAACATACATTCCAAAGCTGATTTGTTACTCAGGGCAAAAACAATACACAGCAAGAGTGTTTTTCATGGAATGTCTTTAACCAGATGAGGAGAGATGGTTTAAGGAGAGGGTGTAAAAAGCACTTGGAAGGAAATATTAGTGTCTTCATTGCTAGTTTAAATAAAGCCCCGGAGACCTAGAGAGAAGAATCACAAATGAACATAACTGTTTCAGAGGAAATTCGTTGAACACACACTTGTGAGAGCACCGTTGTCTCAACAAATGCTTTTGGGTAGAGTTCCATGTAGGATTCATGTCTAAACAGCATATATTAAAGTGGATAATTCAATTTGAATTTGACTTGGGTACCTTCAGACCCACAAAAATCACGAGTTCTTTAAAAATCCCCACAGCATCCTCACGGTAAGTTTTCAGTTTTACAATGTTTGTGTTCTTTGCCCTTGTGGGTACAAGTCTGGGGATAACACATAAAGGAAGCCCTTATTACATTCAATGAGGCAGAGGGAAAATAATGCAGGTAGTGATTATCCCAGAAGAAGGGATTCTCTAATTATTCCTTCTTTGGAGAAACACACAACTCGAGCTTTTCCAAGATACAAATACAGAGAGATGGTAGATTATAAAGTAAAACAAACATATTCAAAATCTTAATAGACAGGCAACTAGATTAAAGGTTTTTTTCTTTCTCTTCTTCTTTTTTTCTGTCAAACTGTTCTGTTCAGATGTGGTGTATGAGTTCATCAGGCAACATTCTTCCCATTCAGTACAACAAAGTCCCCTCAGACACTTTCATTTCTGTAACATTTCATTTAGGGGCTTTTGTCTCATTATAAGACACCAAAATTCCAAAATAAATAATAGGAATCGTTTAATGGATGAGACTGCATTTTAAGATTAAGAATCCAGATGTATGGTAATTGTAGGTGTGATCTATCGCATACATGGGAAATACTCCAGTGTTAATCCCAGATGGCTTTGGTGATCTTTTCTATTTTAATATGATTGCTGTAAGACCGGTTACCTCAGTTACCGTCAAACGCGGTCAAACACAGGACAGGAAGTCCTCTTCGTTTGTGCTGTTGTTATTTTTGATGCTAAAATCGATAGTCTACAATCTCGTACAGCCGCAACAGTGGGAACTTTGCCGGTCTGTGGGCAGATACCTGTTTACAGAACTGCAAAATAACTCAGCTACATATTTAAACAAAAAAAAAAAAAATGAAAAAAAATTCTCACTTTGAATAGCCGCCCATGGGAAGGGCTTTGCCTTAAACACAACAACAAACTTTCTGAATGAAGGTTAATAATCTAGGCGTCTATCTCTGTGTTTTAGAGCTGCAACACTCAGACAGGTACAGACGGCTTGCCACACAGAGAGGCAACACTGCAATCCGTCATCGGAACCATTATCCTTTGTTGCAGCCAGACCTACCTTACTCAGGTGATGAAAGTTTAGGTTAAAGTGCAATCGCTAAGAGGAGTTCTGCTCCTCTCCAATTTCCATAATCCCCAAATTAATTTGCTTTAATTACAGCTCCATGAATTGAGATGATATTTGTATTAATTAAAAAGATGCACCAACAGGCTCTTCAAAATGACCTTAAATAGCTACATCCTTTATTAATTTAAGTTGGCAATAATTACAAGTTGGAAAAGACAGAGTCAAGTGTTCGAAGAGGAAGCTAGATTGCCTAAGAATCTAATTAGCATTTAGAAAGATTGAAAGATATAAATTGCACTAAAAATAATTATTACCATCTATAAGTCAAAAACATTTAATTATGTAAAAACCACACCAGCTCGGTATTCCATGAAACATTGCTCTATTTTGACAGCAACTTACCAATGCTGGTTTGCATATGAGCTGCAAAAAATGTGGGATAATCTCATAGCAAATAGAAACACAAAGCCTAAGAAGGCAAAATAACGAAGACTGAGATGTTTATACTTCCTAAGCAACTGCAAAAGGTCCTAGGTTGCTCCCAGGAATGACAATTGGTTGCAGTCAGTTTAGCCCTGATAATGGCTTGCATGGCCCTGAAGAAACACATTTATTTCCTTAGTGAGCTTCGTTGTTGTGACTGAGAGGACATGTGGAGCAAGATCAATAGAATATATTGTTTTAATTCATTTCTAGGATTCTTGCTAATCTAAGACATAATTGTATGATAACCGATGCATCATCCTGCGCTGTGATGCTTCAAGTTACAAATCGGTTATTTAATAATAACCGATTTATGTATTTCCAATTTTTAAAAAAAAAGGTAAGGCATATGAACAACCAATACTCCAAGCATACTATAGGGCTTGTGTTTTGGCTTAGAGTCACATGCATGTGCGTTCAGCGTAATGCAAACCTCAGGAAATTTCTACATTTCCCACCACTGACTCAAGACTTCCAGGTCTCTTTGCTTTAACCTGGCAAATACAACGAGGCCATCGTGGAAGGAGGTGCAAAACTCAAGCAACTAGACCAGCAACTGGGCCATAACACAGACATCAGTGCTCAGTGCGACCCACCACATTGCAACCGGCCCCTGCAACTGCTGGCACTCCATGGAAATGCATGGTACCACAGGCTCTTAAAAGTGAAATGACAGGGCAAGGGCGGGTCCGTCTGCAGTTGACCTGAAGCCCCAGGAAACGGGAGTGATGGCAACACCCAGGAAGCACACAGAGGTTCCACACCCAAAATCTGTCCTTGAAGCATCTCCCGAGGCTGGCTTGACTGTCATTCAGGAAGGACAAAAACAATGCGCAGTCCCTTGGTGTGCCGCCATGGGAGAATGCTGTTCATCTGCTCAAATCCCCTAAAGGGACCCTTTAAATCCCACTACAATTGAACAGCCATGGGTATTTGGGCAGAACAACCCAAACTACAAAAGTGCTGTAACATCTGCGTCTTTAAAAAGATGTGGGTTCGAGCATGTTTAATAAATTCTATAGTTTTACTGAATACAGGGCCTCCAGAGGAATACAAAGATAATTATTCTGTTTCAACAGATCTAGGCCAGAGGACGACCTGTAAGAATTTTGAACAAGAAAATAAGACAAAGCCAAAAAGGGTTACAACATTAGCAAGGGGACGATCATCTTGAAGCAAAGACCATTAGCTTGTCCCATTCTAGATACATTGTGCCATGCCAGTTACACATGAATTTGATGGGCCACAGTTCCATAAAAACACCTATACACGGAAGTTCCAGTTTATGGCATATTGAACAGCTAAGTCTGCCAACGGCTGAGCATGGAATTTGCTCATATGCGATCAAAAGCACAAAATAAGGGCTACAGTGGTCCTCTAAATATAGGTATGGATTGCTTAGTGAGTAATTTGTCCAAAAAGACCCTACTTGCCATACAAAAAGCAGAACTAGCTTGGCTATCGTAGGCTAACTAGGCTAACAAGAAAAAAGATTTTTTTTATGGACATAGTTTATAGCATATAACATTGATTAGTAAATATGCATTGCTCTCACTTTCATTGTATAGCATTAAAAATACTTTCACTTTTTTACTAATTAAGAATGTAAAACTTTAGGACAATTTACAAAGCCTGTGATCTTAATTTGACACTTGTTCTATTATGTGACAACCTTGAGATCAGTTTGGTCCAGGGCCGGATGCAGTGAAAATTTCTGGTAGGTATCATGATGGTACACAGGGGTGGTCTAGTTTGCTGTAGTTTGCTGCTGGGGGGCCGCAGCAGAAATCGGGGGGGGGGGGCGTAGCCCAAAACAGCACCCCACTGTATACAGCCATGGTTTTGTCTACAACTCTGATCTGCATGATTTTCCTATGTAAATGAACATACCATTCACTGCATTTTGTGATTTGAATGGACTTCACAAGCAACGGATTGAAAGAGAGGTGTAATTGTGTGCTGGTAGCAAAACATCAGAGCCAGAAACAAATGAATTGATAAAGACTGCATTTAAAGCAGGCCACCCACAAATACCTTTCCCACAACAGCTTCCATCAGAACTGATAAGCCCAAGGCCAAAGCAAATAGAAACACGCTCATAAGCTTGCCTCAACGCATGGCAATGCACCACCTTAAAAAACCCAAACCTTGGTGGCTGTTTGTTTGCTCAAGTACCCGCCGGTGTCATTGGAAACACTAATGGTCACCAATAAGTTTTTGAGGAAGCCCGTGGTAAGTGACTTATTGTCACAACCTTCTTGTGCAAATGTAACAAAAATCCAGAGAGCAAGTCCTCCCTCAATGTATTTCTTTGTATCAGATAAAAAATTTAAAAAAAAAAAACAGGCAATTTGGAAGGCTTTGGTTTGGATTCTCAGGTCTTGTCTTGACCTTTGACCTTGTTTTTACATTAGGACAGACTATACTCAGACTACCACATTGCATCACAGACTACCAAAATGCATCACTCTGTGAAAAAGACTCTAAAGGAATGATACGTCTTCCTTTGACTAAGAAAGTGCTGCCTATTTTATACACATAACATTTGTTTTAATCGGGACCCACAATACCAGACTATTTTAAACTATTTTTTGAGCAGCGGACATGTTATTTGTTTAACTTAACGAAATTATTATTTTCCCACAGGCCCACAGAAGATATTCATGGGCTTTCTAACATCTAAGAATGACAATTCTGACCTTCGGTAATGTCTATATATTTGGCTGGCCCATCAAGAAAAAATATTAAGCAAAGATTTGAATTGAGGTTGGATCCAGTGACTACTCCTTTTTCAGGCATTCTTTGATGTATATGTTTATAAAGATTCTGGCAGGAACCATGTGGGATCACCCTGCTTATTAAACAGTCACACTGGAGGCTCATCTAAATTGTCACGTTTGGAAAAAGAAAATTTCATGACTTGAGAGCGTGTAACAGTATTCTAGAAATATGAGAACGCATTCTTCAGCGATTGAGTTACGTCGACAGAACAGAACCTTTCTGTCTGGTTAAATAATAGCACTTAGTGCATTGCCTCCATCAGAGGGCAAAACTGGAAGATAATCAGGGTTTTTCATGATCCAAAGCAGATACACATCTCCAGCCATTGGCTGCTGTACAAATCCACATGTTGCCATGGAGACCATTGGCAAAGTGCAAGGTGCGCACGAACAGCATTTTGGCTGCACAACACATGGCATAGAGCTCTATGAAAGGTAAACAGAGCGAAGGAATATCAGTAAGAGGAAGAAGTGAGCGCCAATTTATCAGCCACTAAGATATTACTCATTCACGCAGGAATCGTTTCCCTGTAAAATATTTTCTACACGCTGAGATTTGTTAAATACAGTAGTTATTTTCTTTGTTGTTTTGTATTCTTAATCATCCGACTTCCATAAAGAATTTCAAGAAATATAACAAATTACAGATCACTTGCTGTTCCTCATTTATAGATTTTAAAATGTATCCTTCTTTAAAATCCCTTAAATAGAAAAGATCTGTGCCTATTTAACATGCACTTTGAGTAGTTAGCTGGCCTGAAATTGTACACGGATGTAAAACATGGTTGCTTGAAGGGTGGTTCCTGCATGCCATGTTGAGTTATGCACAAAGACTTGGATTTGTGTCCTGCATGCTTTTAGACTTTCAACACCCCTAAATGTCATTATAATGAGTAATTATTGTTACCAGCATTAATGTTAACCGTGCTGTTGTATATTCTTGGCCTGTTTCTTCCTGATTTCTCTTTAGACTGAAGGAAACGCAAAAAAAATCCTACTTGCACACAACCACATGCATACATGTAGATACCATACACTCGTTTAAAGTTCAAAATGCAGGTCTGTTTAATATGCTGTAAGGTGTTTGGCTTTTGAAATGCTGCAGGTGGAACAGACAATTGAGCAGCAGGTTACGTATTTCTCAATATTCCGGAGTCTTGCACCCTCAAGAAAGTGCAATTGTTTCAGTTACTATCTAGCAATACGCGTAGTAAATGATAGGTTAAGGAAACATATTTTGCAATGTGATTTAAGCGGAATGTCAATATGTTTAAAATCACAATTTGACTGTTTACAAAACGTAGGTGTTAAACACCGACCTGGAGACTGCTCATTTATGAATATAGTTTGAGAAAAGCCATAGCATCATCAACCACTCTGACAAATGCAGATTATAAACATGCAGGTATTCACTTTTTTATCAGATATCAACACAATCTGTCTTGTCTGAAGTGAAAGTAACACTGCGTCTATGGGCCACACATTACCTTAAAATGCAAAATAATTCAATGTACTAGGAATTTCTAGGGGAAAAAAGATCATCCCAAAATCAATTATTAACACGATAATTTTCCACTATAAACAATTCTAACAAATTCAGCCAGTCTTATTTAATTTGACAACAAGTGAAGCAATATGCCCATTGAAGGACCAATATCTTCCTTGATCAGGTGTTTCCAACACTGGTCTTGGGGGGCTGTAGATATGCTGGTTTAACCGTTGTCTTCTGATTACAGCTGATTTTCCCCTTCAACACCAGACAAGGCCATTCCCTGTCAAAATAAGGACTTCAATTACACAATTATGAGGCGCGGTGTAACGAAAGACCAGCTGACTATGGCACTTAAGGACTAGGGTTGGCAACACCCGTCCAAGATAAAGGTTTACACTGAGCAAATAAATCATCGCAAGAACTCTCATAGCTACCAAAGACATTGAAAGAATAACATTATGGCTTCAAATTAAAGACAATATACTACAAACTTTCAACTTGATGGAATGGGTAAAATACCCATAGCATTGTTATTTCAAATTACATATTAACATAAATCATTTAAAAGCTAAACAAGTTTAATTAAAATATTTTTGCAAACCGCTGGGAAAAATAAACTATTGGTGCCAAACCAAATAATAATAAATAATAAAAAAAATATATATATAGTATACATATAGAAAGACAGTGACATAACATATTTACAGGTGAATCTGATGAGAAAATAGCAACGTGTAGCTACAGAGAAAATATGAACGCTGCTCAGTTCGTATCTATTCATTGAAAGCCTGTCTACCCTTGTCACTATGTTAGATCACAGTGAAACAATGTAGCCTTTCAGTGGTAGCCAACTTGATGAATCTGAGGTGAGTTTAAATGGGAGCAAACTCAGAAAAGAGATTCTAAATCCTTCCAACCATTAGTGCTTTTAGCCTATTACAGTGTTTTTATACAGGGAACCTAATCCCAGTCATTAGCATTTTCGCTTCCAAGTGAAAGTCCTTTTTGCATATTTAAGTGCAAGCACAATTACAGCGCAGTGCCTCCACTTTATCTTGATTTCAGACAGGTAAAGTTAAAGTACAAATGTAACTAAATACTGGCATGTTCAACTTACATTTGATACTATAAACTGCCTTTTTATATGAGCTTCAGCGAAAACTCCCAGGGAAAGTTTAATATGCATCACATATATTTATTGTCTGATGATATACATTCATTACAGTAACTATATTATCAACTTACTGTATTCTAGTGCATCTCGTTGTTTTTTGTATCTCTTGATGTCTCTTTCGTTTGTCAATATGCCGGCTAATCGCATGCTAAATTCTCATCTTATTCTAGGAAGGACTTAGAGCTATAACTCAAAAACTCAGTCTGTTGATTAAGTACGAGAACACACCAAAACCGCCAAGAAAATAAAGGAAGGAAGTTGGGTGGTAAATTCTAGTTCAAAGATAATCAGATAAAACGCCGTCCATCATGACTAAACCAACGCTGTTTTGTTAAGACAATTTCTCCAGAAGTAATGCGCTGGCCTGTCTGCAGGGGTCCATTAAGACCTGCGGGGTTTAACTGTAGTACGTACTACGGGACATGCTACCTTTAATGGACTGATCCAGTCAGTAAAGTGTCATGGATGTCTTTCTGCCCAATAATTCATGGCACACGTGGCTGATACAGGCGGAAAAGATAACAGCTGCACATAGCTGACGAGAAACACAGCGTATAGCTTCGGCGTTGAATTAAAAGCTAAGAAATGAATGATCCAAACACTTGGCTTTATGACGAAAATCAACACAAAATCAAACCTGAAAATGCGATAATTTTAACTAAACAGAATTTAATGTAAAAACATCAGTTTCTAAATGCTTCTATATTTCCCCTGCAACAGAAACATTAATTTCTGCAATAAATACGTATTGTTTTCCTAATTGCTTTTATGCAATCCGCTGGTGTCCATGCAATCCTTTGAAACGGTCTTTAAAATATATATGGCCCAGAACCACACTGACATGCTTTTAGCTGGTCGGTATCAATCAAATCCTTTTAAAAAAGAACTTTAATTGCTTCACAAAAATCAGTCCGCACATTTCAAGCATCAGCCAATAGGGAAGCAGGAAATGAACAGGTTTCAGAGGGGAGCTAAGTGTTTGCCTTGACAGATGGATTTCAGTGAAAACAGCAGAGGTGCGCTCTGTGAGTTCTGAAACGCAGCACTGTGGTGCTGGCCCTTTGAAGGGGGGGCCTGTGGTTGCACCTGAAAAAGAGGCCCTCCAGCTGGGAGTTTTCACTGAAGCTTCCGACAGACACAAAATATTTTCCCGTTGATCGAGGACTCACTGAATTTTGGGTACTGATGGTAACTTTCGGCTGAACTGTGTCAGAAATCGCGTGCTGTTTCTAACTGAGCTCAATGGCGAGATCTGGTGCTCATTTATAGATGAGTTCATTAATAAAAA
>JAOVYW010004964.1:1530-12657 GCA_025775045.1 Hiodon tergisus | reverse complement strand
TAGATATATATAGCAAAAGAGAAAGCGAGAGAGAGGGAGCGGGAGTAGAGAGAGAGAAAAAGGGATTTATTATCAGTGATTTTTAAGACACGCACACACACGCAAGCACACACATGCACACACACGCACGAACAGACAGGCAAACACAGACACTTACATGCACACACATGCAAACGCAAAGACACGCACCCACGGACCCTTACATGCAGACAAACACACACATACAGAAGCTATTACACAGACACACTCACAAACACACATACAGACACGAATAATTAATCAAATCAAAGTTGATGCATGGTACAATCCCATTACGTATGGACATTGCTTCAATAGGGATAAATGGTTTTAACTCCTGATACGTAATTCAGTTTAGAAGGGCATTAAATTAAAAGTGCATTGCCGAAATGGTGGGCTCATAATGGTCACCTGACCTCAGATGAAAATGTAACCCTGTTTTGTCTGCACAGTCGTATCGATTGCTATGATGCTAACTAAGGTAGACAAAATGATCTTTTACACACATGTATCTGCAACCTGTCGTTTACAGTGACAGTGTCCCCTGGGCGTTGGAAGGGTATAATGCAGCTCTTAAATAGGGTTATGATAGAATGTGACAGATTAAATGTTATGTCTGATGCAGTAATTTAAACAGTACCTTGTTTACTTTCTTAGCCGACAGCTAATCTGTAGCAACATACATATAGTTAAGTATTATCAACCTTGTAACTTAGGAATAAAGCAGTTCTGATTCCTTCTTACTGGCAAGACCGATGATGGTACAGGTTTCAACATTCAACCACTACGGGTTCACAAATGTTCTGGAAAGGCAATGAGCAGAGCAATGATTGCCGAAATTACACAATACCATTTCTGAAGGCAGCACAGACATTCTAAAGATAGACCCCCAGCCAGTGCAGGGGCGGGGGGTGCATTCTGTGGATGTGTAGAGGAGGCCAGTTCCACTCCATAAAGCAGCCCCCGTATTAATAATCTAGTACACCATTAACTGTTTAATGTCTGCTCTGGCGGTTAGGGGGAGCCAGGACTGTCATGCGTGATGAAAGGGCAGCCGTCACATGGCTCTGCGCACGGTGTGCCAACTTCTGCGCCAGTGTCATGTGAGGCCCATGCATATGGATTGGCTGTATGTGTATTCATGGCCATGGGTCGTGTGTGGGCACTGGAGGGAGGCTTAATGTCCTTCGGTCACGAGGGGCCGTTTCCCGGTGCCGTTTTTTGTTCCCGGGGTCACCGGTCTTGACGGCGGTCCAGAGCCCACTGGCGGTCAACCGGTGTGTTTGTGCTGTGCGTTTTGAGCCCACTTTGTATTGTAGGCGAGGGGGGGGGGGGGTGACTCCCCGCACAGAATGCTGGGAAATGTTTCCACCAGCGAAACTGAAGACAGGGACCGAAGGGAAGCCAGAACAGCTACACTGACGTTTCATATCCCTCTCGTGTCTCAAACGCGATCATGTGACATCGGCCACACGCTGTCCTCGTACACCATCGTGTGACACCTGATACAGCTGGTCCAGCCAGGATTCCTTCCACTGGGCAGCTGATCAATTGCGTGACATCTTGGCATCTTGGCAGTCACCTCTTGTGGCCAGGGCCAACTTAACTCGGTCATGTGATGCTGAAGCTATTGCACTAGGATCCGTCTCCTCATGTGTCTGATTTGGGTATGTAAATTAGCAACCAAAAAGGTTCTCAAACACACACTAAGAAGTACACCCCCGTGTCTACTTATAAAAGGCATCTGGTTACACGCATCTGTGATGTCACAGCTATGGTTCAATGGTCCATCCTTCACATTGTCCCTTGTCACTGATCAGAGCGTCACCAATTATTCTCATACCTTTTTAACAGCCGCCGCTGTAATGGGCTCACCTCTGAAAAGCGTGGTGCATTGTCAAGGTTAGGGGATCTGCACACATCCGTTCGTTCATCTCGGCAAGCTTGCTCTGAATGGCACAGGCTTGTGAAACTGGTGCCCCCACGACCTGCACGAAGCTCACAACACCGCGTTAAGCTATGTGAATTGTTTCTGGTATCAGCGATAATTGTTCTTCACTCTTCCGACCACTGGATATTTTCAAGAGCTATTTACAACGACCCAGCGAACTTTGTCTTAAATCAAACACAGGCAATAACAACTGGCTCTTGACTATTGTCATTCAAATGGTGTGGCTGGATTGAAGGACTGCTGTGGGTCCCAGCAGACCCAGGTCTATTTCTGAGGTAAGGTTTATGGCTGCTGTGGCATCATGCAATGCAGACACTGTAATAAAACATGTCAGCGAACACACACGGCCGCGCAGGACGTAAATATCGGGCTCTAACTACGGCCCCTCTGCAGCGCTGAACTCCACAGAGGCAGTAACGCCAAAGCTGCATGTTCCATTAATTATTCGCTTTCCGAAACATACTCATGTGTGCGGGTCTACTTCCGCCACTCGGGTTCATTAAGCTCATTAGGTTTGAACCCGGGACCCTCGGCTCTTCAGGCCTGTTCCACACTGTTGCCCAGACTTCCGGCGTCCAACTGTCGACCGTCTGCTTTACTGATCTTAAGGATGATTTTCTTTTACGCTAACTACGCCAAAGAACAAAAAAAGTAACACTTTGAAATTACAGCCAAAGCACCAGTGCAAGTGGGCTAAATTTCCATAAAATAGTGGTTGATGTAACCTCCTTCTTGCACAAGGTTAATCTACAACCACAGACTTTCCTCCACTGCACGAACGGCGGCACTCAACCAGAGAATTCCTGGTATCATCGTCCCCCTGCGGCTAACAGAAGTCTTTGTGCCCAATGGTAATTATTTTTGTTAAATGTTTAACCTTTCGATTTCCTCACAAAGACTTGTGGCTGAAGTGGTCACTTGGACTAAACACAACCTAAATCTCACTGGGCTCAGGCTGAAGGGGTGGGGTGGGGCTTTCCCTATTAACCTGCTTATTATCTTAATGGCTGTTTCTCCCGTACCAAAGACGGCGAAACACTGAAGATCCATTAGATCGACTCGTTGATAACAGTGTACGATTATATGTGGCTGCTGTTTGGACAAATCAGTTCAAATCAGTTCAAATCAGTTCAAATCAGTTCAAATCAGTTAGCATTAACAGCGCATGAGGCTTTTCTCCAATTACGAAATAAGGGAATCGTTCGGGGGAAATCCAGAAGAACAAACAACAAAAATACAATGGGGCATAACATTAGTAGCCTGCTAACCAGAACGAGGTAGCGCAATTCCAGTTTAAAACAGGAGCACCTGACAGGTCTGACTGTCATTCAGGTCTGACTGTCATTCAGGTCTGACTGTCATGTGGAGAGATTCTGCAGAGGAAGAGCAGCGCGAAGGTACGCATCAATGATCTCAAGGTCAGGAGTCCAGGGGAGGTCAGGAGTCCAGGGGAGGTCAGGAGTCCAGGGGAGGTCAGGAGTCCAGGGGAGGTCAGGAAAACAAATGTCAGAAGGCAGAAGTCAGTAGGAGCCAATTTAAGGGCCTCCTCTTTCGTTTCTCAAGTGTAAAATTACCATTCTGACCAAGCATAGCCACGAGTGAATCACCCTGTGTCTGGGGGCTTTGGGATTACGATGTAATGTTCTAGGATTAGAACCATTTTCAGGAGCTTTTTACAAGCTTTCAGAAGGGCCTCTTGACTTTATTTCAGTTCTGTCAGAGAATGAGCTGGAGAAAGCTGGATACCGCCCAGCTCTTTAGTGGGCCAGGGCACGATGCCAGCAGGATGATTTTGTTGAATAGCTGGAGGACTACATAAAGCGTGTAGCCTATACTTTTAGGCCACAATATAGAAGTTTAACGTACATTTAGTACAGCAGTGGTTTTCCTAAAAAAAATCTTTTTTTATATCTAATTAATCTATCCTACTAAAAGTATACCTAGAGGCCAGGTCTTATTTTTGTAGATGACTGTTGTCATCAGTCCTGCAAGTCATCGACCCTGAAAGTCATCGACCCTGAAAGTCATCGGTCCTGCAAGTCATCGACCCTGAAAGTCATCGGTCCTGCAAGTCATCGGTCCTGAAAGTCATCGGCCCTGAAAGTCATCGGCCCTGCAAGTCATCGGTCCTGCAAGTCATCGACCCTGAAAGTCATCGGCCCTGCAAGTCATCGACCCTGAAAGTCATCGGTCCTGCAAGTCATCGACCCTGAAAGTCATCGGCCCTGCAAGTCATCGGTCCTGCAAGTCATCGACCCTGAAAGTCATCGGTCCTGCAAACAGACGGCTGGAGTCCATGCTTAACAGTGAATCTAGGCAGAGCCAGGCTTTCCTTCAGCTTCGCCCATGTGGAAGTCAGATTACAGACATCAACATCGCTGTAGGTGACAAGCTTTTTCACTTTGTAACCCAGATATTTAAGTCCAAGCTTAACAGTGGTCGGGTAGATCTCCACATTTTCCACTGCAGCTACATGTGGGTTCCTTCCTGCCACGGTTCCTCCGTCATTAGTCTCCAGCACAGGCCAGGCCACCCACCCTCAGCAATATTGTTTAGATTTAAGTCCCACTAAGACGCCTGCATACGTTGCTTTTTAATGCTAGTTTTCATTTGGCACTGAATTCGATAGCAGGGCCTGATCCAAGCCTCCTTCCTGGCGGTTTCACCCCGCAACACTATTGGTGACAATCGACTCATTTGGTGGGGGTCACCGTGGCGATGAAGCAGGCACAGCAGTCTGACTGTACTACAAGGCAGGCGCGCAGGCGCGTGACTTCCACCAACCTCTGGGGGAGCCGTGTGCCGTTGTCAGCACTTTGCTGGATCATTTTGGCACCTTTTAAGGATCTCACTCCATTGAAACGGGATAAAAATAAACCCAGTGCTCCGAAGGAACCATATCAGGATGGTATAATCATGTTTAAAAGCTTTAATACCTGGGACGGGTTTGTGTGGAATTAAATTAAGATCGCAAATCTTGGTTGATCCAAGAACAATTGAATGACCGTTGTGTTAATAAAGAAGTATTTATAATTGGTTTTATAGATTAACTTAAACATTGATACAGTTCAGGCAAGAGAGCAATAAACAATAATATGAAACATGGAGAGGCTATTGAACAGTTAAATGATCTACGGTGACAGGTACTACATACAACTCCATAAAAAATACTGAGTTCTGTGGTCAAGCGTGGGGCTATCTGGGGCATTCCTCCTCTCTTTCTCTCTCTACTTCCTGGTTTTACGTCTTACCGTGGAGGTTAATTTGTGTGTCAGCCCCGTGGCCTCATGGGGATCGTGGTGCCATTAACCCAGACTCTCCCCTCTCGGTGCTTCGGGGATACATTTTACTACAGAAAAGGGCACAGGAGAAAGATGTGAGAAGGACGAGCAGAACGGGAAGAGTGAGAGACCGGGAGAGAGAAACCGAGGACACAAGAGTGAGGTAAAGGGGATGGAGTGAGTGATGAGTGTAAAAAGGAAGGGTCTCTCTAAAGGGTCCTCACACGCAAACGCACACACGCACACGCAAACGCACACACACACGCAAACGCACACACGCACTCTCATACACACACGCACACGCAAACGCACACACGCACTCTCATACACACACGCACACGCACACGCACACGCAAACGCACTCTCATACACACACGCAAACGCACACACGCACTCTCATACACACACGCAAACGCACACACGCACTCTCATACACACACGCACACGCACACGCACACACACACACACACACGCACACACACACACACTCACACACACACACACACATTCACACACACTCACACACACACTCAGACGCACACACACACACACGCGCGCGCACACACACACACACTCACTCACACACACGCACACGCACACGCTCGCACACACTCACGCAAACACTCATACTCGCACACTCATGCACACGCACACACTCACACTCACACACACTCACACACACACACACACACACACACACATACACTAATAATATACACAAACAGCCTCCACAAATGTATATGTTTGAAAAAAATGCACACGTTTAACAATACATACAAGCACACACAGACAAATACAAACCCGTACACTTGTAGATGGAAAGAATCACACGCGCACGCCATACACCTTCTTCCTGGGTCAGAGGTGACCGACCCCCCTGTCCCCAAATACCAGTGATTCCCCAATGTTGTTTGTCCCAAAGTGAGATAGCTTCCTCTCCCAGAGTACAGAAAGTATTCCAAAAAAACAGTAGGAGACCCTGCGTCAGTGCTGATTCCTCCCCCCACCCCTATACCCTCTTTGCCCCCCTCCAACCCTAACCCTAAACCCCCCAAGCCACCTGAATGCTCCATTTATTTATTTGTTACAAAGGTCAATTTCACGTGTTTGTGCCACCCTGCAAAAAAATGAAATATTGGAGGAGTACTGCATTTAATTCCCCTGAAACGGGATTTTAGACTTTTACAAGTAAATACTCCATCTTCTGTGGGTGAATTTATTCTGTCAGCACATGAGGCTGATGTGATGTGTGATTTGAGGATGGATCCGGATCGGCTGGTGTGGAAGAGATGTAGCGTAACCAGTTCTGTTCTTACGAGGGCGAGCCGAGCCAGAGCTAAAAACCTTGGCGGAAGTCCAGACCCCCCCCCCCCCCCACAGCACCATCCTCTCCAACTCTCCCCAAGCATCACCCAACTCCCTCCACCCTCCAGCCCCACGTGGGTCATTTATCTCTCTTTAATTAATCCTCTTATGGTGCTGTTTAAAAATAAGCAGTGAACAATGCAATGTGATTTCAGGGGGATCAGAGTAAGATCACGTAATTGTAACTGACAAACCCGCGGAGGGGAATCCAGTCCACTCCTGGCCGTCCAGGCAGCCATGTGCTCAGGTCACTCAGCCCACTCCACAGGCCAGATCAGGTCTCCACGGGAGTAAGGGATAGTGGGACGGCCACAGGCTTGACTGTAACCAGAGAAATACGGCCTGAAATACGGCCAGGGACCGCAGCCAAATAAAGAAATAGCAATAAATAATCAATTAAGGTTATTGATCTATTCTGGTTGCTGTTTTATACTAGGTGGTCACTGTGTAGTTTTTTCCACCAGGATTTGTCATATATACTGCGGTTATTTGGTGAAAGTGGAACGCTGCGTTGGAAAGCTGTACCTGGGATTCAGCGACGTCTTTGGTAAAAACATCTGTCCGCAAGCACCTTTCACGTGCCATCAGAAGGGATAAATGCACCCTGCCACCCTGACACGAGACGCGTCAAGCTGAACTCCCGGAGCCACTTTGGCGGTTTTGTCGGTGGCGCCGCCGTTATCGCCGTGGTAACCATCGTCATGACAGGAAGGCCCCCCCCCCCACCCCCCACAACAACATCCCCGTAATGGGCGCCTTTGTTTATCTTGGCCGAGGCCAGGAGGGTTGTCAGGATGCGTTTCCTCTGAGCAAGTGAGGGCTGCCACTGCGCCGCAATCTGCGCTCACTTCTCAAGCAGCTAAACCCTTTGACACTGTGGTTTTTAATTAAAATTACATTATGATTAATCAGCCGGAAGGGGGTGGGTGGGAGGGGTGGGGGGGGGGCTCTGGCTGCATGAGGTAGGATCTGATTACAACCTGTGACGGACACGCCGACTGCCAACTTGCTAAAGATGTGCTGGCAGATGCCAGGGCCGGCCAGCTTGCAAAGCCTTACCACTGTGCAAGCCGTCCGTCACGGGAGAAAGGCGTGGCCTTTCTCCTCCCATGCTGGGTGGTCCAGTAGCCCCTGACACTGTCACCTGTATTGATTAAAGCTCCCGCAACAACACATCTGCCCGAACACCAGCTGCAGCCACTCCAGTTTCTCCCTGCCTTCCCAGAGTGGACTTGGGTGTGCTCTGAAGATCTGCCTCGGATACTGAATGTCGATGGCTGTTTTCCCGGCGGCAGGCGCCAGAATCAAGGCAGGGGAACAAAAAGAGGACCTCGTCATGACTCTAACTGGTCCTCAGCCCAAAATGAGTTTTTTGTTTTTTTTAAATAAGTGCATTACTGTGTTCATTACTGTGTTTACAATTCTATAAGCAGAGTCAGCAGAATTTCAATAAGAAAAATCAATCAATCAATCAAACATTATTTGTTATACTACACTTTATTTTTCAGAGGCAGTCCGGAGAACTCCCGGAAAATGGCATGATAGCAGACAGATATTGAATAAAACTGAATAATAAAGTAATCAGAGAGGCGCTGGGGTAGTGTAAATCCGTGAGGAGCTGAGCTGGAAGCTCATTTATGTGTGAAAACAAGGAGATACAGTGCTATCTGTTTTATTTTTTTAAAGGTTAGCACATTTCTGCTAATTGGTATCAGAGTTCCAAGGCAGAAGAAAGAAGTACATACAAACTCTTGTTTTCCAGCCAGTGGAAGACACTCCGTTTGTAGACAATTTATGCCAAAAGCTTTTCTTGAAGAGCGGCTTGCCTGTAGCACACCCAACCTGGCTCTACTTTAGAACTTTGCTGGCTTATTAGTTTAAAGTAAAAACATATCACCGGAACTGATCAAAACAGACGTCTTCCAGATATTGGTCATCAGTGTCAGGTCACAGGCAGGTCACCCTAGCTGCCTCTCTGCCGCTGCGTTTGACTCCCGAAAAGGTGAGCAGGCTCGAAGATCGTGCTCGATGGAGGCAGGGAGGTTTCGTGAGAAGGCTGTGACCGGCGACCGTCGGCTAGTGTGTCAATACCCCTCATGCCGTGTTTAACAGGGTGTGCGCTGATCAAAGGGGAAAAGATAGAAGGTCAGGTTCTGTGGCGACCGGGGCCATCGACGCCGCCCCCCCCCTTGTTTACACTACTATGTTTAATCACCTTTTTCTCTGGTGAGACGCTTCAATGAGTAAGTCCGCCCTGTCCACAAAGCCGTGTCTGTTTTTGAGGACAGGTGTGATCGTGCGTACGTTTGTGGGTATGTGAAGGACATTAATCCCTCATCATCCCTTCAGGAACTAGACTGCTCTGTGCAATTTGACGGACCTCCACAGAAAAGGTGCGTGTCACGTTCTAAGATATTAAATAAAACTGATATCAATAAAACTGATATCAAATAAAACTGATATCAATAAAACTTCGGGGTTCCCAGAAATGCAAAGACCATGTGTTTATCGGCGCTCGACGGTCCGGTGTTTAAATCGTTTGCTGCCACAGAACGCTCCTCTCCGGCACCTACACCCCCACCCTCCTGCTCTCTGAAGCCTCTGGGTAGTGAACTGCGGCGGAGTAAAGTCAGTCTGAGCAGCTGTCGCTCTGCGAGTCGTTGAATTTACTTACAGTGTCGGGGAGAACAGAAAGACACATGGAGGAGCCCTGTGGATTGTTTTTTAGATACATTTTATGTCCAACTACCGAACTCTTTTGGTGAAATGTTAGGGTGATCAAATATGGTCTGTGTATTGTTGCTGTGCGTGTGGAATAAAGAAGCGAGCGATTTAATATGGCACGCAGAGGCGAACAGGATCCGCTGTAGAGGCACCCGGGCGAGACGTCCCTGCACATATGCCATATTAACGGTGGGCAGCTAGGCTGGTCAGGAGGGAGGGGGGTAATTAAAGTCAGAGAACCAGCTGAAACCCACCTCTGACACGCGGGCCAGCGTCTGCAAACAGGCACCAGACTCCCGGACACTCAACCTGAATATTTCCTCTCTCTGGAGCCGCGTCCACAAATAGTAAAAAGGGTTAAATAAGCTTATGGTGGTGAAGGAACGGAGGCCAGTGTGTAGCTTATAAATCTGGTGAAGACTAAAGAAAGTGTGGAATCACGGAAATTTGAAATATAAAACCGGAAACATGCTTATAGGTTATTTTTTCATTACAGTCGCTGCCTACCGTTTATTTTATACTGGCAATCAGAAAACAAACTGAGTATATCGATTAACAATGTAGTAAACCTACACAACAATCTTTGTGTCTGGTGTTCAGTTTAGTAATGTTTTTGTTGTTGTTTTAACCTATTTGTACAAGACAGCTTTAATTATCATCCGGTTAATTGTCGTGGTGTTTTCTCTTTGTAAAGCCCTAAGCAGAAATATTGCTTTATGTTGATAAGAAGCTTCCTGTGGTCGTTTTGACAGCCAGAATTAAAACTCTGCTGGAGGTATTCTGCTGTCAAAACACATAAACCTTACTAGAAAAAAAAAAAACACTTTTAATCAGTCACTCTCGCTAATTAAAAAGAGCATATCAATGTTTGCCATAATTACGCCTTGATGGGCCTTAACAAAAACGCTTTAAAAAACGCGCTATCGTACACGTTGAATTATTTGTTATGGTTTTCTTGTTTGAATAAGTGCATGTTTTAGAGGAGTGTTACGTGAGCCAACTCCCGGAGGTCGAAGCTAATAGTTCTACCCTATTTTGCTAGATCTTATAAAACAAACAAGGGCACATTTTGGAATAATCAATACATGAGAAGAGACTTCCTTTTTGAGCATTTAAAGGAACTGACCCTGCATTCCAAATCTCTGAGACGGACGTTGACAAAACTGTAACATAGTGTTCTGTGGGACTTTACATTTTCACCCCCTTTTGTCAGCATCCATTGACCAAGAAAATGATCTGATCCAGGCTCTGATTCTGCTGATCCCCTGACCAAAAGCCCTCTGAATGATAGGATGGGTCTTCATGTGTGTGTTTTTGGGTGTGACTGGGGCAAACCTGTTGCCAGTGACGATGGGGCAAAGGTCAGTACCAGAACCACACTCATATATTCCTCAGCTCACTGGTAAGTGCTCCAACACGGTGGGTCCCATCCCGTCAACAATGACCAGTTCGAGCTGGGGCTGCCGCGACCTTCCCGTGACCCCTTGAGAAACGTTTCCTTCCTGCAGACTGGTCTGGACTGCCATGGTGGTGTTCTCCAAGGTGCTGAAACGGTACAAGGTATAAGTCAATGGTATGGTTTGGGAAATATCATGCACAGTGTTTTCAGCAAGGCTTTGGAATTCACAGTACGTTCTCAACGAGGCTTTGGAATTCACAGTACGTTCTCAACGAGCCTTAGGAATTCACAGTACGTTCTCAGCGAGCCTTAGGAATTCACAGTACGTTCTCAACGAGCCTTAGGAATTCACAGTACGTTCTCAGCGAGCCTTAGGAATTCACAGTACG
>JAOVYW010004962.1:0-12658 GCA_025775045.1 Hiodon tergisus | reverse complement strand
AGAGATCCCTGTCGGGGCAGACAGCACCTCCTACAGGCTGACTGGGCTGAGGCCTGGGGTCCTCTACACCGTTTACATCTGGGCAGTCAAGGGCTCCCGTGTCAGCAAGAAGACCTCCACAGAGGCGGAGACTGGTAATGTGCATCGGACCTGAGAGCCCACTCTTTTCTTAGTTTTCTTTAACAACATAAACCTAAATGTATCTAAAACCATTTTCAGCAGCTCTTGAAACGTAATAAATCAGAATGCTTAGAATTGCATACAGTGTAGCAAAAACATTGAAATGCCTGGCAACGTGACTGCGTACGGTCTCCCAGTGTTCACATATGGTGACTTTCCACTTCTCTCTTGATGTTCCCCAGAAATTGATCCTCCCACAAACCTCAGTGCATCCGGCGTTGAGCTCCAGAGAGCAGTCTTAACCTGGACGGCCCCCCTGGCTGCTATAGAAGGATACATTCTCACCTACAAGGCTGAGGACAGTATCAGCCAGGTGTGGGGAACTTTCCCTTGACTCTACATCAGGAGAAGATAATTTCACAGTACCTACAAACAGAGCTGACTGCACCACACATATGGAAGCTTATTTAATATAGTCTTTGACTGAGACCAAATCAAAACTTTGACAACCCGTTTATCACATTTATGGACTTGTGTGTAATGGAGCTATCTTTTCTGGTTTTAAGTGTCTTATTTTTGGACCTAAAAGAGAAGTCTATTAAATACAGTTATAAATTGTGATCAGTGGGTTGCCAAAGTTTTGTTTTAGTCCCTGCTTTGATCACGGAATGACAGGCAAACAGAAAATCCATTCAGACATCTTTTTTTTATATCACTGTGTGCCTGCATTGACCTAGCAATAAATAAATAAAAATTATTTAAAAAAAAAAATAAAAAAATAAAACTGTCTTCATTTTCAGCGTTCCTTCTCCAAAGGAAACTGACAATGAGAAAGTAAAATTAAGAGGAGAAGACAAGGAAATTCAACTGCAATTTCATCAGATCTTTTGCCTCTGGTGTAAAGGTCTTGAAAAAGAAAATTTGTTTCCTAGTGCCGAAGAGAAACAGCACTTAATTTGCACGTTAGATCATTTAGAGAATATATTTGTTACTTCTCTCCATCACATTCTTTCCTTTGATGGATTTTTAAAATTGTTATTTCCCTTTTTTCTTTTCTTTCATGGCATTTATCTTCCTACTGCAAATGACTGTTGTACTTGAAAGTTATTCTTAGCAGAAACACACTGCACAACCAATTATCTCTGCGGCAAAAACACACTCAACAACCCGTATCAGTACTGCTGTATCTTTACAAGCTCAGTCGGTGTAAATCATCCCGCTCGATGGCACACATTTGGGGCTTCTGCCCTGCACAGCCAGTGGACGGTTCTGCCTTGTGCGTCCCGTGCAGGTGATGGAGCAGAAGCTGGGGGTGGAGGAGAGCCGGCTCGCGCTCGATGGCCTGGAGATGGGAAAGAAATACATCATCACTCTAAAGGCTCACAGAGGAACGAAGATGAGCAGAGTGGTGGAAACCACATTCAGCACAGGTGAATCTTTGCCGACTGCCAGAATACTGACAGCAACTCTGCTGACTCAACTCTGACAGGAAGAAAAAAAATATGTCCTTTGGTAAAAAGCTCACAGTTTATTTTACCTTTTGAAAGTGGATACTCTGGTGTCACCCTCAAAAATATGCTTGCTACGCATATTTTCTTATTATTACATACATATACATACATACATAGCCTAAATTACATCAATATTAATAAGAACAATATGATCTATATTATTATTACCACTGTTTCTAATGCTAATTAGGCTAACGGTAGTAAGAACAGGAAATACCACAGTAAGGTCATGCTACAGACTGGAAAGTTTAAGACTTTAACTCGGATTTCACCTCTGCTCAGAAGTCATTTAAAACCACATTAAATGCCAAAATGAGTCTCATTGCGGTGAACACCAAACGGCTTCCCCCTGCCGGTGGCCCACGTTCAGCTGAGTCGAGCCAGAGTGACCCCATTGGAGGCTGTCACCATTTGAACGCTTCCCCCGACCTGCAAGCAGCCTATCACGCCAAAGCTACCACAATTGTGATCGGCTCTGTTGTTCTCCAACCTCCCCAACAGCTGGCTTGGTCTACCCCTTCCCCATGGACTGCACTCAGATCATGAAGAATGGAGACACGTCCAGTGGGGTCTACACCATCTACGTCAACAACAACCGCTCCAGCCCCATGCTGGTGTACTGCGACATGACCACCGACGGAGGCGGCTGGATGGTAATCCCCAACCCGTTGACCAAAACATGGAATGCGGTCTGCAGAGAGGGCACATGATTATAGAAACTGCTTGGTTTCAACAATCAGAATTTAGAAGAGCTACACATATCTTTAGACAATCACTGAAACAGTCCTGTTTTAGCTTTCGTGTTTTGGCTGAAAAGTAGCTACATCAAAAAGAAAACTAAAGCCCAGGCAATCAAAGGTAATTAAGGAACAACTACAGCATAGAAGTTGGACAAAAATAAAAACAACAGCCTTAAAATGTGTCAGAGAAATCCTCAACGCTCTATAGCATTTAACCAACCTGTGTAGAAAAAATTTGCTTGTCTCTGCCTTTTACTCTGGGGATATCTGATGAAATGCTTTCATCATCTTTTCATCGGAATTGCACATGGACTACTGCAGTTGTCACTCTGAAGTTATCACAAAAAAATAAAAATAATGCTCCGCCCCATTCTTGGGCACAGTATATACCTCACATGGTGGAAATGTTGCATTAGACACAAGAGCATGTAAAAAAAATGGTGTGAGAATTATAAAACCTAGACAGCTTCATGGTTCTGTAATTGATACAGTAGCGTGAAAAAATAATTTGGCCCGTCTGATTTTCAGAATTTGAACATAGTTTTTTAAATGTAATTATTTAAAAAGTTGTTCAATACCTTAAAAAAAAGGTTCCTTAAGTGAATGCAAAGCATATGGGTCCTTATGCAATGCATCTTCAAACCATGACAAGACCACCATGCTTAGAGAAAGCCCTGTAGATACCTGAATTTTCTAGGGTTCTTTGTTAGAAAGACTTTGGTAGGATGGTCACTCCTGGGAAGATTCACTGCGGCCCCAAACTTTCTCCATTTGGACAACATGACTCTGACTGTGATTAGATGGAACCCTGTAGCCTTAGAAATGGCTCTGTAACCCTTTCAAGATTGATAGGTATCAAGAACAGTTTTTCCAGAGGTCATGACGTGCCTCTTGAACCTGAAAACTTAACTCAGATGGTAAGGGCCAAAGTAAGTTAGATTTGTATTGGGCAGCCCTGGCCAAAATCAGGTCTGATTGTTATACTAAGTACAAAAACAGCCGACCCTATTTTTCCCTTATATAGCTTTGAGTTAACTAGGATCACAACTTTTTAACAACGGAAGATTGTATGTTTGATTACCTTGCAAACCAAGCAAATGAAAGAAGTGCCAAACTCTGGTAGAATTTATTTCTTCCAGACACCCTCTATAAACTACTACACAAACCCACACAAAGTTCTGATCAAATCCAATGTGAAAAATGTGCTAAAACGCCAAAACTGAGACAAGATGCACTTTTCAATGTAAATTTATATTATCATGGTACTTTGACTCCTCATCCGTGTCTTTATCAGGTTCTCCAGCGACGCAGCAGTGGGAAGCTTGATTTCATGAAGCGCTGGAGACAGTACATAGAAGGATTCGGGGATCTGACTGAGGAATTCTGGCTGGGTTAGTATGGATGGAGACGCTTCTGAATCTCTCAATGGAGAGTGCTGAATTCTGAGAGGTTTTGAAAGTTTTGAGGGTTTCTGGATGCACCACTGCATTTGAGGGGGTCAGGTCTGGCATTAATCTATTACATCAATGAGAAATATTTATTTTCCACCCTGTGGACTCTATAGGGTGTGATGTCCAATTCCACAAAGTTCTAACTATAATGCTGCTCTTTTAGCAAGGGGTACTACATGAATGACAATCCATGGTAATTGAAGTGTTGTTCCTTATCATTGTTCTCAAACCTCTTTATTCATGGGTTGCGTTAATTTTCAAATTATCAATTATGTTCAAAGCATGTGTAAATACTGAAGGTATTTGTAACACGTGGCCCTTTAGGTCTGGAGAAGATCTATCTCCTGACCAACACACCGACCCAATACGAGCTGCGCGTGGACCTGAGGCTAGGCTCTGAGTCGGCCTTTGCTGTCTATGACAACTTCAAATTAGCACCGGCCAAGCAGAAGTTCAAACTGACCATCGGAAACTACAGAGGAACCGCAGGTATGGCTTCTGCATCTCCGATGTCGGACACCTGGGGTCAGTGTCCTTCACGCGGACACAAACCCATGCACTTGTACACATAGGCCTGCTCACTCACTGCTAAGATACAGTTGAACGGTAGTGTTCTAATTCTAATTGAGTGTAACACAAAGGAATGTAGTCGCACAAACTTCTATTAAACACTATCGTAGACACCATAACTTCTCTCAGCACTATTTTAATTGCTGTTTAGGACACACTCCCCTCTTTGGTCCACACATCTTGCCTTAGTCATTGAGCATACGGCATGTAAGCATGATTCAAGTGCCATGAATCTGATGCATGGTTTATTTCCAGGTGATGCAATGACCTATCACCATGGCAGGCCCTTTTCCACAGTAGACTCGGACAATGATATTGCACTTGGCAACTGTGCCTTGACACACCGGGGAGCCTGGTGGTACAAGAACTGCCACCTTGCCAACCTGAACGGGAAATATGGGGACAACAGACACAGTTTGGTATGTTATTGACTCTCAGATGTACTGGTTCTTCAGTTAATCAAATTAAGACACGTTTGTTATGTTCCCACAGTCTTGCATCATATCAATTACTACGTTCAGTGTGGGGCATACAAATGATAAAGAATGTATTCAGTGAGGGTTAGCTTTCAAGACCACCAGCAGATGGCAATATCTCACACAACATTTCTGGTTCTGGGAGCATGTGCAGAATCAAATGTGATCCGTGTTTGTTTTTTTGCTTTTTGGGAGCTATCCAGTAGAACCTCGAGATACCGATGCCCCAAATCAATCAACTCCCATAAAACCACCGTTGTATGGAAACCATTTCTAAGAGGCCAGGGTTTTATTACCATCATTGCTTATTCCTTCCCTGCTGAAGTTTAAGAGGGATCTGCTGAGAGTAATATATGAAGCAGTTGGAAAGGCATCTCTTGAGCAACGATGATGTGGCATTTGGAGAGGTTGTGCATGAAGGCAGATGTGTCAGGCGGCATACAGGGCCCTGTTGGTTTCACGCTTGAGGAGCATTTCAGAAGTACAAGAAGTGAGAAATTTGTGCTGTTGTGGAGGTCACCATATTATGTGTCTTTCCTTCCCCCTTCCACCAGGGTGTGAACTGGGAGCCGTGGAAGGGCCACATGGTCTCCCTGGAGTTCACCGAGATGAAGATTCGACCCCTCGGCACCTCGGCCACACCTTTGGGGAGGAAGAGGAGGTCGCCGGGAGGAAGAGACAAACGCAGAACAATACAGGCCAAATAGACAGACTGGGGGTATAACACACCTCTGGTTCATTGGAGGAACCTTGTCAAATCCATCTCCTAAAACTGCATACCTCTTGACTTATGTGCGCACATGCCTATTATTTTGGAAGCATATTTATAACATATTTCTTCATTAAATGTATGACAAAGCACAGGGCCAATACATTTGTTTAAGTTCACACAGATTTCATAAAAACATTCCTAAATCCTAAAGAAATTTAATGACTGGGTATGTGGCCTCTGATTCCAGAGGCCAGAAAACTTTTGAGATAGCGTCTCACACAGATATATTGAGGAGGCGAATGTGGCCTGTCAGATCCAATTGGATCGGAGGCCCCCTGTTCAATTTTTGCAGTACCTTGAGACCATTCACAGAGCTGACTGCCAGTTTGAATCATAATGCAAAATGACATGCTGTCGTCGCATTGTCAGAACCACCCCCGCCATCCACTTTCATAACCTACAATCTGATTGGTTTACTCTACCTTTTTTATGTAATTAAATTTAAGGGAACTGTCCTCAGATTTATTCAGAGCCCTCTTTAAGTCTCCTCATTGAGAGTCTCCTCAGCCATGGTTGTTAAAATGTATCTCACGGGTATTGTATTGGGACCCTGCACCAAAGTGTCATACATTTATGCACTCATCGGCAGTCCTCTGAGATGTAATGCATTGTTTGATTATTAGAATGCTAAGATGGGTATAAGCACAGTCTTTTTTTGCCATATTGCTCTGTTAATACTTATAATCAAAAAATTGTAAGCAAAAAGATTGTTGTAACTATATAATTTGGGTATTAATAGAATGTTTATGAAATCAAACTGGATTCACTTTAATAGTTATCTGTGTTACAGATATGTATGCAGAAATATCTAGCCCCAGGTAATTTCCAAGAAACAAGATAATTTTGAGCATCACTCCCCTGGGAGAGTGACTAAGTTTCGGAGCATAGTTTATCTTTTAAGCACATTAGAGACGTAAAAGCCATATCGTAAGGCCTTTAAAAAGCCAATCAAGTTTCATTGTGAAATGGCTACTTTCTGCAGAGAATGTGTGGGGTCTGTGTAGTTCTGGGCATTCATCTGAAATTTCTCCTCAGGTTGTCCCGTGTCTTCTGACAGTTCTCATTTGTTCCTTAACTGATTTATTCTCACAGGGTTATTCAAGTCTCTTAGTGTTACAAAAAAATAATTGTACTTTGAGTCCCATCGTTCAACAAGATTATATTCTTCTTTCAGGATGGGGTTTCCCATGGAGTCCAACCAGTGGGAGGCACCAAGAAACTTCAGCTGCATGTTTTATATAAAGTTTTCCCCTGTGTTTTTTTTTATTGTGGCATCACAAGAAACGGGTAAATAATTCATTGGGGGAGAAAACCGTATGGCCTTATGTATGGCCTTCTCAGATCTTTCAAACTTTTTTTTTGAGCGGCTTTGGCCCCTGAAGCCTGTTCGTAAATGGACATGTTCAAATGGAGTATACACGAGATGTGAACGAGCTCGCTGCTGACAGTGATATCGCTCCCTAGAGAAGAAGCCAAGGGTTAGTTCCTTGATTAGGTCTTAGAGCTATACACTTTGTCTTTGGCTCAGTGAGCTAAACGTCTCTCTTGTCTGTTTTGACTTCTATCTCTGGCTATAGTTACATTGGTGATACTCGACAAACTATGCCTATCGTTCAGCTGAGGTTGCTGAGGCTATTTAGAGGGGAAGAGTATTGCTAAAACTTGCTACTGACAGTCACGCCACTCTCTAGAGCAGAAGACAAGGGAACAGTTGGTTCCTAGAGCAAAAGACATTTTGGCTACTACAAACGAATAGTCTCTCTTTTCTGTTTTGATGAGTGGGGTGAGTGGAAGCCCGGTAGTCAAGCTGTTATGTGCATAGGAACCAGGCAACACCTTTTAAACAAATATATAATGCATCCATGCAAGGGACCCCATAATATCCATGCATAAACATGTGAACACCTTTATGTATATAAATATACATATATATATATATATATACACACACATATATTCTAAACTAGAAATGTCAAATTATAGTTTTTATGACTGCGTTTGAAGTAGGGATTAGTAGGAAATACCTCTTTAAGTTCTTACTTGGAAATGAATGATGTCTTGCTTCTGATTGAATAACTGTCCTACCTTCCTTGGATCCAAAAGAAACAATTTCATCACATCGTAACACCTTTCTGACTTGAAAATGGTCAAAAAGAAATCCATACACCAAAGCTTTGTGGTTCATTACTACAATAAAAAGTCGATATATCAAAAGTTGTAAAGAAATTAAAGATGTCTTCCAGTTCACACAGCGGCATTCTGGGAAAGTCTAAGCATTGTCCATGAGAAATAATACATTTCATTATTATTATGTTATTATTACTTGTTTTTATTGTTTGATAATATGCCTAAAGCAATGGTTATATCTATTTTTTATTTGCAGCCTCAGAGAGAAGTGCCTAACCGTTGATTCAATGATCTGTTATTTTGTTCACCCATTGCAAATGTTGGTTCCTGAAAAACGATGGAATGTCTATTCTAATAAGAATAGAAATGACAGACTATCCACAGATCTTTATGATGTCAGTCTCCATTTGAACAGCAGCTGTTCAGTTTTTTGTTTTTTTAATCTTGTATTTGGCTTTCAATTTTTTAATCCAATTTAGGGTGGGACAATATCAGAACTGACAACACGTTTATCGTACTTTACATAACTGCATTTAACAGCATTTTCTTTTTTGTTAGTATCTTATTTCATTTACTCATGAATGTAAAAGTGTAAAGTGTGATTAGTGGATTGCCGTGGATCTGGTCCCAGCTATAGTCGACACTTATGCCAATTAATCAGGCACTTTTAATCTACAAGGTATGAAGATAAATTTGTGGAGAAAGTTTGCTTTATTATGAGATAAAAAAACCAAAATGGTTATATAGATGTGTTAATTAATTAAGACTACAATGGATAAAATGGGGCGAAAACAAATATTCTCCACATTAGAACACAATGATACAATACAAACTCATTACAGACATATTGGTTTTAGAGCAATGTCTGACATTGTTTTAGCTGTCAGCAGCATTTGTGGTGAATAATTACATTGAAATGATTCCGCTTACCTCCTTTAACCCATACATGATCTTCAGTGTGACTAATAAGGGCTGTGTTTTTGGGCAGGGAGCTGGGGCGTGTCTGTGTGAGGTGCATCGTGTCAGCCCCTGAAACATTTCCAAAAAATGTGGTCTTTGTCTCTGGGGCGAAGGGCGTGCCGCTAAGCAGCCGGGTCCAGCACAACACAGTCAAAACTCAGACTCCGCGTATCTTTGCCATGCTGTCACTGCGCCAGTATTACTGGTTCAAAATCAGCAGTTACATTGACTAAACGCAACTTGCTACGTACAGATGTTTTAGAGCAACGGTAAGTGCTCATTTTCCTGCTTCCGCTCTTGGGGGAAACGCGGGAGACGGGTGACTAGCCTGCACTCTTTTCACACCGGTGACTCAGTATCTAAGAGATGCAGAAAGGCCGTGGGATATTTAGACAGATTTTCAGACATACTCTACACAACTATTGCAGAGAGGATCAACAAGGCTCTCGTTCAGCCACCAGGGCCATAGGAATGCAGGACTTGGAATATTTTTGATTACGCATTCTCTGCCAGACAGTATGTATACACAAACTTTCTCACAGTTGATTGGGCCTAACAGAAGGGTCACCGACTTGGGCTAACTGGTGAAACCATCGCTGGCGATTCCTCATCTTTGCTTTCCAAGCACACCGGCGGCCTCTGCTCGATGCCCCTGAGCTGCGGACGAAATTTCTACAGCCCAGTTCCCTGCCCAGTGCTTGACGTCCAGATAATGTTAATTGGGCGAATGCTCCCCAGCGCAAACGCAATGTCACCGCCTACGTTGGACGCCTGCTGCAGCCCATGCCGCCTGTGGAAAAAGAAGGGATATGACAGAGGAAACAAACAGAATCCCAAGACACAGTTCATTCGGTGCAGATTTTCATCCAGATGCTTTATTGCAGAGAAATCTTTTTTCCCTTTACACAGCGGCATTAGTGGGGGTGGGGAGAATCGCTTGGTCAGCGATGATAACGTACCCGCTAAATGGAACAAAATGCCAAGTTAAAATGCGTTTCCAGCTGGAACGGGCTAGCGGATCGACGCTCTTCAGATCTCTCTCTTGCCGAGCACCATGCAGCCGTGGATCTAAAGCGAGGGACTTATTCTGTATGATGCATTTGTGCCCGAGCCATCTGTCAGCCTCCCAGAACGGCTGGCTATTTCTTAATCACAAAACAATGGGCGTTTTTTAGTGACTGCAACATGCTGGAGTAGAGGGGAAAACCTATTTAAAATATGCCAGTGTTTGACTCATTTCTATTAATGACATATCCAGCATTTCTGATTTAATTTATTTCTGCCATATGGAGTAAGCATGAAAGAAGCTGATAAATGGCCAGTGTAATTAATTTCCTTGATTCATTAATACCGGTGACATTTTTTTTAAAAGCACGCAGCTGAGTCAGTGTTCAGTACAGTCTAACATCGTTTTCATCATTGTCCGTTTTATACACACATTAAATTTAACATTTTGAATCAGCTGTTGGTTCATCTACCTATAAACAATTTGAAAGCAAGCTCTTCTCGCATTTCATCATTAAAAACTTTAAGGCATTCTACTGAAACACAGAGAAGTGGCCCCCTTCGTTTCTGGGTAATGGCCCCCTTCGTAACCATAGGAGAATTCCAAGAGTGGGATGGATGTGGGAGCAACCACGTTCTTCATGACTACAGTCATTTATACTGCGAGATAATAGCCAGTAAATCTGGGGCATGGCCATCTAAGGTTAACACCTGTGCAGCTGAAAATGAGCTCATCACCAACCAAAACCAAGAATCCATGCACCAGCCCTGGAGACATAATCAAACAGTGTAACTGTAAAACCAGAGACCAGATGGATTGTTGGAGACAATACAGATTCCAAAAATATCAATGCGAGATGGAACTGAGCCAAACACATCAATGAAAAAACGGAATCGCGCCAGGCCCAGTAATAAAAGACAAAACAAACAAAAAACAAACAAAAAAAACAAAACAGTTTGAGCCAAACTTGATGAACCCCTGTTCATGGGGGTGGGGGGTTGCAAAATGTGGAATCATTGAATGAACAAAATGGCAACTGGGATTGGTGAAGTGTTAATCTCCCTCACCCTCACCCTCCCTGCACGTGGTCTGCTGGTTGTAGCAACGAGATCAGATGCGTTAGCACAAATGGCGATTCCAAATAGGGAGAAAGACATTTAAATGAACTGGTGATACAAAATTTATCTGAATAAAACCACTTACACATTTTAATAGAGGGTATGTATTGGGTGATGAAATCTTCACCATAAATACTACTATAACTTCGGCCATTGAACCGTCAAACTAATGATCGACTAATCAACTGGACTGGACTTTATCATCAGAAGCTAATTACTGGTAAAACATTAGATAGCCTTTGTTTCTTGATATGTTGTACTAATATGCCATTGTGTTAGTTAATAAATTACTTTTATACTGGTCCCTTAGGGACTACAATTCGTTTGGGTGTCGGAAAGCTGAGAAATTGTTGTCATCTAATCTTTACTTTTAAATAAATTGAGAATATAATTTGTTTTAAGAACTGGCCTTCTCTACTCAAGCGAATGCCGGTCTCATGTAAAATATTTACTGCCAGGCCGGTGGCCCCGAATGTATTTCTGCATTTGCTTAATGTATAAACTGTCAAGTAGCTTCAACAGACTCAATGGCCAAGCATACACCCACGCACACACACGACATTTAAACTCTCAAAAGTCCTCTCTGCCATTCTCATGAGACCTCATGCAATATATGTATGTATCTTGTTAAAAAAGAACAGAACCAACAAGCTCACCCACATGACACACACACACTCGGTTCTAAATATATATATATTAAACCAAAAAATAAATCAAATTAAAACATTTCTAAATCCACCGACTAAACCACGGTCAAAGCCAATCTGTCAGGGGTCATGGGTTCAGTTTTGACCGAGATCCACAAGTCCTCATTCTTGGGGTTCTTCTTCTTCTTCTTCTTTTTGTCTGACTTTGCTCCGGCTGTGCTGACGTCGCCGGCGGAGTGGCTGCAGGGGCCGCACCCGCCCGGGTGGCGGCAGCAGCAGTGGCAGCATACCACCAGGGAGGTGAGGAGGACCACCAGGGGCAGAGCCAGGAGGACCACCAGGCACACTGTGTTGTGGATGCTCTGGTCATGCTTCCTGGTTGCCGTGCTCCACAGCGTGCTGAAGAAGCCCAGGAATTCCTCACTCATGGTCTGGCTGGCGTGCCCACGGTTGCCCTGGAGGTCATGTACGTGGAGTGACAGAGTCTGTCTCTCTTAAGAGGGGCGCGGTGTGGTTATGCCTCCGATACTGTCGAATGTCAATCTAAAGAAACTAACATTTGCTATAAGCAGGTAATTGAATGGGACTGTGTATTTGGAATTTTCTGTTCAGTTTCCTGCCCCCCCCCCAACCCCTCCCCTCCGTTTTAGGTCTTGATTTTGAAGTAAGAGGGTGTCCTACTAAGCAGAGAAATCTGATGCAGGAAAGGCGGGGCGGGGAGCTCAGAGAGAACCTAGATGTTGTGAGAATCTCTATACTTCTCTGCCAAAATTGCTACTCCTTCTTGCTCTTGCGACACATCCGGAGTTTTGAACACCAAAGGGTTGTTTGTGGCTCGGTCTTCTTTGAAATACTGCGATGGATGATTCAGATGTGAAGCCCGAAGGGTCCCCAGGAGTCCCTGGAGCCAGCCAGTCTGTATTCTGAGGGTACCCCCCCCTCAACTCACTCCAGGGTGGGACTCCTAGACTCTGCTCTATTTTAATCCACCCTTCTTAAGATCCTGGGAAAGGTTCTCAAAAAACTGTTTCTGTGGAGAGAGAGAGAGAGAGAGAGAGAGAGAGAGAGAGAGAGAGAGAGAGAGCGAGAGGGAGAGAGAGAGAGAGAGAGAGAGAGAGAGAGAGAGAGAGAGAGAGAGAGAGAGAGAGAGAGAGAGAGAG
>JAOVYW010004959.1:0-12662 GCA_025775045.1 Hiodon tergisus | reverse complement strand
TGCGAGCCCAGCTAGACTGTGAGATCGCAAACAGCTTTTAATATTTCATTGGGCCCCAAAGCTCAGAGCGTGCTCAAATCCAATACAAGGAAATGCTTTATCACATCTTTCGCAGGCTAATAATCCCCGTCGACAAAAGCGGCAGAGAAGTCACACCAACTCCTTAAAAAATACATGTAAAAAATTGGCTCTTGGCACCTATCTTTATTCATTCGTAAAATGTGTGGAAATGAACGCAATAATAAAAAGAAACATTTATTTGAACGATTCGGATTGGGTGACCTTTGTGTCTTTAACATGTGCAAGTCTTTGTGTCTGTTAAAGCGAACACCGCGCGACACGCACACCTTTTTAAACGAATGTACTAATTTAATGAACAGAAACATGATAACAAGTGATGGCGATATTAATACAGGAACAACTAAATCACCTTGGATGAAGCCCGTGCCAACCTCTACGCTTATGTACACTGTATGTATAAACTGAGCAAAAAATTAATTTAATTAAAATTAATTAAAATAAAAAAGAGAGTGTGTTGTAATGTGACAAATAATATTATTACAATTAAACAATGTTTAAATAATATTTATTATATAATTTAAAATATTATTTGTAATGCATAAACTACATTTAAATATTATTTATATAATCTATAATAATATATAATGTATAACATAGATTACATTATAATATTATTTAACACAATTTAACACACAATTATTTTCAATTTCTAAATATATATACTAAAATATACTCAAAAGTAAGGAAACGCGAGTTTCAAAAAATTAATGAAACAATAAATTAAAGTGAATTATTCTTAAAATATGCATTTTTAATAATTATTTTGTTGCGAAATCAACACAGTTTTAATGTTTGTAGTTACATGTATTATTATATATATTTTTATTATGTTGTACTAGTAATAATAGTAGTAATGGCTGAGAAAATGTAGTACCCATATATTCTTAAAGAGAACCATGTCACGCAGCACAATCAATTAATTGCAGGAACTTTTAACACCGAGGCCACTTCACAATTAATAATTAATAACACCGAGGCACTAACGCCACTTCACAATAAATTAGAAAATGTTCAGACTAAAACGGCGGTTCTCACCGCTGTCCCAAGCCTGGGAAAAGACGGGGAATAAGAGAGTATTGCCTTTCTAATTATTTACCCCTCTACGTTTGCCATACTGCAGTCTAATCCTGGCTGGAATGCGTCCGGTTGCTTCCTGGAATGACACAATGTACTGTCGTAGCGGGTGAATGGAACACAGCAGGTGAGGAGAAACCGTCAGGAGAGTGTTCCAGTCTGGCTACTGTAAGCTAGCGTGAGCCTTTTTCATACCCAGAAGACTACAACAAGAAAAAGAAAACCACGAGAACACTCAAAAAGAAAATAGAGTGAATAGTGAATTCTAGATCTCTTTTTACAGAATTCATTTTTTTTTTTAATTGCTACCAAACGGCACATTTTTGTCTGTTTATTTTAAAACTACAATAACTCAGCTAGCTACAGCTAAAAGAAAAACTGGCAGATAACGTTTGGTTGCTAAAAAATTATCTAAAATGTTTTAGGACAAATAAGACCCACTGCAGTAACGGTTATCATTTCATGAGGTAAGATTCTTAGATTCGACAGTTTTTGCTTAGGTAAATTAAAAAAAATGTTTTTAAAATAAAGACTGTGCAGAACCAGACACTGAAGCCGGAGTCGGACATGGGTGCCAACGTTCCCCTTTGTGTCTGCCAAGGACGCCATTTTTATTTTGTCTTTCACCACGCTGTTCTGACTTGAGGCCCGCGCCGTCAGAGCCATAGACGAGCGTCTAATTGTCCCACCTGGTTTGGGTGAGGTGGGGCATCTCTCAATCCGCATGCCGCAGCACAGGACCCCAAGGCCAGTGGGCAGAGAATGCCGGACACCTTGGCGGGTACACCTCCCAAAAAAAGCCTGAGACTTATTAGTGAAATTTAAAGGGCCAGTAAGCATGGTTACCAGGACATGAGCGCCGGCTGCTGCCGTTGTTGTGCCCGAGGGGGGAAGGAGAGTCGGGTGTTAAAAGTGTCCTCTCTGAAGACAAATCCACACATAAATTAGGTTTTTCTGCCTAGGCCTTCTCGTATCTCCTAGTTAAAAGTGCTTTTTGCTCTTTTGAACCTACTAATTCCACCTTTACCCTTCTATTCTCTTCTGTTGGGCAACAGCAAAAGACAAATAAAACAAAGTGTGTGCTTATTCCTTGAGAAAACATGCTATGCCCCTAGGCAACGTTTAGCACCTATGAACATCTGAGGGGTGGCTTAATGCACTTTAGGACTCTTCTAAAGTCTTATCTTGTTAGGCTTTTTAAACTGATTAATACAAATGCTTAGAAAGACCCAGGGATTCTTAGGAAGTGAGAGAAAGAGCGAGAAGGGGCTGAGGATTTAGGAGGATGGGGTTTTATGTCGGGAGACAATGAGCTCATGGCTTTTTAAACCCTTCAGTGACTCGTTGCTAATACTCAGGTGGTGAGGGCGGGGGGTATTTCAAAGGCCCAGGGATTTCTCTTTTTCCTTCACACCCAGCGCATTTGGATCTTTTACGCACACAAAAAACAAACCAAAAATGAATTAAAACTTCATCATCACACGTGGCAAAGAATGAGTCCCAGCAAATGATCTCAACTGTTGCCGAACTATTGAAATCAGATTTTTTTTTCTTCTTCTTCAGTGACAAATTACATTTGTTTTAAGAGGAGCTTGTTCAGCCCTGGGGAAACGTAAACCTGAAACTGACACCAGCGCCACCCCCTCCACACACAGTTTCCTCCCAACAGGAAATGTGACGAGGCAGTTCCACTCACAGCAGGAAGCGCATAAACGTTAATCTCGATTGGTTGCCACCGAGAGCAAAACTGAGGCGTGGTTATCGATCCGGGTCAATTAAAACTCGCTTTGCTTGATGACGGGGGTGTCAAAGACTAAAACGGCATCATGGAGGAACCCAAGTTCTACTGGGGCGTGTGGCACTGTCCTGCAAACAAAAACAGCCCGAGAGTTATCGGAGGTCGTTTCATTTAGTCTGTGAAAGCGTGCCGACGTTTGGATCCCCGACGGACATTAGCACCCACATGCGCAACATGATCCCGTTCACCCCCACTGAGAGGCAGTAACACTGACCCCCCCCACCTCGGAAACAGGAGCTGAAAGTTTAGTAGCCGGAGGATGAGATGTTATGGAAACACAAGTTAAAGCGTGGCGAACCGCCCAAGCCCCGGAGGCAGTAGCCCCAGGCCGGCGAGGGTTCGAGCGACGTGGGAGTGAGGCAGGCGGTCGCGCGTTCGACGCTCGGACGTGGCACCAACGAAAAACAAAAAAAGGCACACAAAAAAAAGACGCTCCGTGGGAAACGAAATAAAGTAGAGGTCTCAACCCAACTTGGGTTAATCCCCTCTACGTAGTGCCCCCTCCTCCCCCGGCCTGACCCCAGCATCCAGGCCTTTAAGGCGGCACTTACCGCGCACAACGACAAGAGGCAGTAAAAGGGAGACAGCCAACTGAATGCATAGTTTAAAAGGTTGTGTTCCTCCCCTGCTCTCTACGAAGTTTAAGCGTTTAAGCTGCTACCCTCCAATGTGAACAGGTCCCCTCCTCTCCTCTCCTCCCTGTCTTGGGCAGTACAAGTTCAACTCTGCCCCCCCCCCGTTTAATTCCCCCCTTTTCCTTTTCTTTCCCCCCTTTTAAGCGCATGCATACTTTCAAGTCCCGGCCGTGGAGTGGCGACTAAAGAGGTGGACAATGGCGGCCTTTCAGGCTGTCAGGAGCTGGCTGGGGCGAGAGGGCCCGGGCGCTTGTGTCAAACCCCAGTCAATATTTACTGCCAGTTTGGATGCGGCTGCTTTGTGGTGGTTTTCTCCGACCGAGCAGCAGGGAGCCTTGAAAGGTGGACAACCCGGGGGTTTGGGGGGGGGGGGGGGTAGTTGAGGGTAGTTGAGGGTAAACACGGCAGACGATATAAACCACTTTAAAACAATCAGAACCGGACGAGGCAGAAAAGGAAAATGAGAAGACAAGTCCTCGCACTCGTTACGGGGGGGGGGGGGGGTTACAGAAACGCCGCACGTCCAAACGTCAGGAGCCAGGCTGGGTCCGTAAAGAAAACGTCAGGAGCCAGGCTGGGTCCGTAAAGAAAACGTCAGGAACCAGGCTGGGTCCGTAAAGAAAACGTCAGGAGCCAGGCTGGGTCCGTAAAGAAAACGTCAGGAGCCAGGCTGGGTCCGTAAAGAAAACGTCAGGAGCCAGGCTGGGTCCGTAAAGAAAACGTCATGAGCCTTAGATTCCCACTTTCTCAGGCCTTCTTCAGACAGTCAACTAAAAACAGAAAGGTGTCGCGGTCACTACAACAATATTTCATCTTTTGAAACCACACAAATAATATAAAAGGAAATAAATACAATATGTTGTACGTGTGATCTAGAGGTCTTAATACTAAAGTCATTTTTGAATTATAAATCTGTAGGTTTGTAATTAAATAATGTCCACAAAGTTATGAGAAGTCTATTATTTTAACTAAAAATATGGTTGAGTTTATTGTTAACATCCTAAAGTATATTCTTAACAGAAAAAACCCAGGGGTATAATGGCTGCCTGATGTTGTGTTAACAGGACGCTTCGCTGATTGCGTATTGTGCTTCCTTTAGCGGACCAAAGATAATCTTGTTCAGAGACATTCTTAACTGTTTTTCATTTCGTCTCATGTTCCCTGTATATTTCTTTCTACTCTTAAAACTACACACATCCTGACGCACCTCCTCGGAAATTTCCCCGCTGAAACAATCAACTTTCATTTGTGTCCCCTGTGACGAAAAGGTTACGGACGCCATGTGGGTACTGGGGCAACAGTGCATCACTGCAGTTTATGCACGGTTATGAGTCGGTTTTATTCTACAATGTGCTTACCATATTACCATATATAAGGTCATATTTCAGGGTCCGTGCTATCTGAGCAAAAAAAAACAACACTTTTTAACTTAAGTCGATTCTCTGAAATATTTAAACCCAGGAAAAAGTGTTTGGGTTGGATGCAAACCAAGCATTTACCCAGCAGCCATCCGCTTTCGATCGGTTTTAAGTTTAAACGCTTACTGGTCGCTCCTGCGGAAGATAAAATCAATCTCAGGCTGCAATTATATCAAGCATAAACAACTTGTTTAGAGATTAGGCGCACCTTGAAGACAACCTTCTGCAGAACACATTCTGACAACACAAACCGAGTGGGTTAATAAGACACAGGCTGGCTGTGATTGACAGCTTTTTCGAGACGGGGATCTGCTTTCGGATAACATCCAGTCCCTGCAGAATGTGGCGCTTATCCTCTGCCCAACATTTCCGAGTTATACTCAGGTCGCAGCTAACTCACCACTGCTTCTGTCACCACAAGCTTTCAGACGCTCAGTAATTAGCAACGCATCAAGTTTCACGTGGTTGACATTCTCTCAAAAAAAGTAAAAACTAAAAAAATCCTTCTACGGCCACTTGCTGATGTGAGAGGATTGACGGTACTTCTTTGGTTTGAGTAAATTTGCAAAAAATACACAAAATACAAATGCACATCTTTAAGACAAAAACTCAAATGAAATAACTTTCGCCGGAGCAGGAAAATATAAAAAAACATTTTTTTAAACTAACATGGCAGCCAAAAACACAAAAACCATAGTCCCAATAACTCAATAACAGGTCAAACAGGGAAAGTCAGTCACAGTCCAATGCTAGCTGGACAATATTGTTTACCATAATACCAAATAGGCCTAATCTATTGCCACAACACTGGAACATGCCTCTGCAAGAATGAGTTCACATTTTACAGTCATTTTACAGCCAAAAATAAAATAAAAAATCCAATCCCAATTGGTGATTCCATAACCATACTAAAGTCTAAATGAAACTGAAGACAAGCAAAACAAAGGTTGAGCGTAAGCTGTCTGTCGAATGCATTAATGAGGGGCTACAGAAAATTAGGTGTTTTGTATGCACTGACATTTGTGCACAAGAGCGTATCGGGTCATTATTTTTAACTCCATACATCCTGTGCAGAAGCACTATCTGCCCCACTCCAGGATATGGGGTGAGGGTGGGGAGCAGTTGTCTGGAGAGCCCTTTTAGGAGAACACTGTGTGCGTATTATATTCAGTCTGTGTGCGCGTGTGCATGTCTGGGTTTTTTGGGCAAGTATGCTGCTGGATGCACAATGATTTGGCTGTGGGGCGGAGATTAAAAAACAAAATAAAAGCCTTCACCCTGCACACTTGAGCGCCCCCTGGAGGTCGGAGGGGCCACTGCCACCAGATTGCCAGCTTCCTGTCTCTCTCTGTTACAGAGCAGGCCAGAGCAAAAGCGAACCGCGCGTACACTGCGCTCTTCGCCGGTTAGAAAACAAAAGCCGGTGCGTCGGTCAGGACCTCTCTCACCGAGGGAGGGATCTTCCGAGAACAAAGGGTTGGGGCTATGAACTTGACGGACCTCCGTGTCTCTCAACCCGGCGGCAGGTGCCATCCGAGAACATCTAATGACCAACAACGGGGGAAACAGACATGAAGCTAGAGGCACTGACACAGCGGGCGACGGACGACGCTCCTTGGATGCATTCGAACAGCCAGAGAGGGCCACTGAGTATTCCATGGACAACATTTTAAACGTTCAGGCTTCATTATTCACCCATGTTATTCACTTCAGCACTGCGGGTTAACTTTTATGGAAGAATTCCCCTTTAGGCAGCCGTGCAGGCAAAAAACTATGAAAACACTGCCTGGTATTCATAAAGCATGCTGGGATTTAGTGCGAGGGGACTATTAACCTGGCGTCCAGCCAGCAATGACAAGCGGAACCTCCGGCAGGTTGGCAGGTAGGCTCAATACTTCCCGTGTCTTCCGGGTGGCGCGCGCCTGGTCAGGGCGAATACGGGGGTGCTGCTTGGCTTGGCCCTTACACCAGAAATACAGTCGAAACGAAAACAGAAACGGGTGTCCCTTAAAACGTTTACTCATATCCCTCTGTTTGTCAAGGCAGGAGGTGATGACATTGAAAAATGGTTGCTTCTTCCTGTTTCTGGATGAATTATTTATTTTAAAGTATGCTACTTAAATGTACCTTTCAAAGTACAACACATAAATCTACATATAGGAGGTCTCAATATCTAGAGATATGGAAACAATTATTTGAAACAATGCAAGAAAATTACAAATTACATATGTTACCAGTTCAGTTACCAGAACCCGTTATCATACATTATTCTTTTAGAATTTTTTTAAAATAAACATTAATTTTTGTAAACGTTGTCGATGCCTATTTTGATAAACAGGGAATGTTAACTTTGACCCCAGTCGACGCTAAAATTCAAAACAATTTTTCTGTGGCTCCTTCTCGTTGCAGCACATGTTTTGGAAGCGGCCGTCCTACCAGACCCCGCTGGTTTACACCTGGCGATCGAACTCTGGGTGGGGGCCCAGGTTTTTGGGTTAGGGTAAGGCCCCCCCCCATTGCACAGAAGGGGGCATGAATAGCTTCTAAAAGACCTCGATGGGCTCCTCCATCATTCACTCATGCAACCCTAATCCCCGGTTCATCCACAGCCTCTGCCTCACAGGCCCAAAATGGATATCGTTTACCACCCTTTTCGTGGGGCTTTCAAATAATTTTCCCTCTTTTATTTTTAAAAGAAAACTAAAGACGTTATTAGCACGGGATAATATTCGTAAAACACAAAGTTAATAAAATAAGCATATTTAGTTGTCTGCAAGGTTTCGCTTTACATGGGAACAAATCAAATCTCAAGCAAAGGATCTAATTACGTTCCACACAACGGAAATAAAATCCTTCATTAATGTTTTCTTTTGTAAGTTAAATAAAAAGGGACTTGAAGTCCAATTCCTTCTGACAGAGTAATGAGCTTCTTTGAGTAAATGGGGAAAGCCATTTCTCCAGAACATTTTTTAATTCATATTACAAACACACAATGATACATCATTAAAGGTATATTTTTGTTAAATCAAGGACATTCATTATTTATTTAATTTTTTTTAACTTACAAATCCCATTGTTTGACCCTTTTCTCCTTTCACTCACAAAAGCTAGGAACTCCAGGTTTTAGCGGATTAGTTCTCACTAATGAACACTCTCCTTGGAACCCTTTGATCCCCACAGTGAAAGCAAATTAACCAGAAAAACAGGACTGACTTGACCAAGCGTTGCAGGAAAAAGAAGGGGAAAAAAAGAGGAAGAAAGGAAAAGCGGGAGAAAAGGGGACACAGGAAGTGAATACCCCTGCTGGGGTTGGGGGTGTAGATGGTGCGGGGCTGTAGTGTGAGTTACAAATTTGACTAAAGACCTTCATGTGTTTGTGTGTCATCAACAGTCATAAAAAAACAGTGCACTGGTACTCATAGATAGTTTGTCTGAATTAAATCCCCCCCCCCCCCCCCAATGGGTTGTGAGATGATGGAGAAGACAATGTTGTTACCCAGCACCGCGTGATACTCGAGGACCACTGCTGACCCCTGCCCTTTCAGCAGGTCGGCACAGCAACGGGCACTTCTCTTACAGTTAAAATCATTTCAAAATAGGGGGGGATGGTCAATCACCACAGTGGACTGAAGAGGAACGGGCAGAGGAGTCCAGGACCCAAAGGCCACACGGCAGTGGCACGTCTGTACGGTGCGACCGCTTGCACGCTATGCTACATCCTCTTTCCACTAATACCCGCGAATTCTCTAAACCACACACTCTGCAGGGGCGGACACACGCAGAAATAAAGAGCAAGTCGTGCAGGGCAAGTCCTCCCCTTCAGCCAAGACACCGACAACCTCAGTTCAAGTGTCAGGACGTCCGTTTCCCCTAGAGAGCGGTGTGAACTGGCTGAGGCCAGCTCCAGGTTGAAGCATGGCCAGGTTGCCCAGGCTTCTCCCGACAGATCAGGCCTTCTTTCTTTCAAACCCTGGGTTGTGGTTCCTTTTAACTGTGTTTCATACCACATCACCTCGCAGGTTAATAACACATACATAAATAAGGTTAATAATTCAAATAAAATAGTCAAAAACCCCATTGCTTTCTTCCACGCGAATTCAGAACTTCTACCATCGTGTGCTGAAAGCCAGAGCACGGCCCTCCTTTCATACGTGGGGTACGGCCCTGTGGTTGTGGCACCTCCAACCGCTCTCCGCCTTCCAGCCTGGGCTACAGAATGTGACCTCTACATGTGTAGCCCTCACACAAGAGCACACAGCTGGAGCCAGGGGGCACTAAGGGGGGGGGTCTCACAAAATACCTAATTGTGTCCATTCATTTTCTCTTCCCAGCATGGCGTTGGGTTGGGGGAGATGGAAAGGTCCTTAGCAACGGGAGGGGGGGGTCAAAAAAGCTCATCTTTATCTGTACCTCGCCAGCAGGAGTCCTGGTCCTCCTGTGCATAGGAGGCCTAGCAGCATAGCTATCCCTTCATTAAGGGCATTAGCAATATTCACAAGCAAGGCGGTAGTGGCGAGCGGGGGGGGGGGGGGTCAATAAGTGGATTAATTAAGCAGTTAACACCCTTCCTTTCTCTCGCTGAGGTGAGAGCTCTGGTTTGTCGCCCACTTCCTCCCTGGCTCCACGGCGAGGGGCCAACACACCAGCTCCTCTGGCACCGTGGAGGAACTCGGTGAAGCCAAGTCAACGTGGCTCCGTACCTATAACTCGGAATCCCTTTGTTTTAAAGGAATGTTTTTTTTTTCTGGTCTTGTGACCTTCAAGCATGGCTGGCATTTGCCATCTCTCTACATCAAGCGGTGCGCCCAACAGATGGAAAAAAACAAACCTTCATTTGTAAACCGTGACTCAAAATATTTGTTTGCTGAGCCATCTGTTTTAACACGTCTTTCCAACCCTTGCTGTCACTTACCTTCTCGCTACAAGGAAGCTTCAGACCAAACTCCCATTATTTGAAAAGAAAAAAAAATGAGTAATGCCACGTTAAACCCCCTGAGAAAACCTGTTTTACTTTTTCTCTTGGGGCAGGAGGCTAATTCGAAAACAGATGAGTCAATGGAATTCTTGCTAATTCTCACATTTTATAAGGAAACGAGAGTTCAACTCACATTCTGTTTCGGCTTTATTTCATTTTAATACGTTTCAGCTTTTAAAATGCTGTGACTTTGTTTAAAGAGAGACACAGGACATCTGGGTTTAATCGTTTCTTCAACGGGACGGCGAACCATTCTGTTGTATCGACGGGACACAACGGATGACGCTTGCCGTGGTAAAACAAAGCATCCAGAAGTAAACGCTCCACTCCAACAAGGGGAGAGGTACCAAGTGCGATACGGGACAATGCGGGGGCTATCTGCACTGGAAGACGACTACAAGCCCCCAAGTTCTCTGCTACCCCCCCACCCAGACTCTGGTGTTTTAATGCTTTCACGTTTAAATTGATTGAGATTTAGTGTTATTGTTTTATTTCGAAATCCTGAATTAAGCTCACAGAAGCTAATGTGTCATCTTAAAATAAATATAGATTCAACAAATACCATTTTTTTAAACGAGATAACGATCCCCGTTATCACTGTCCAAGTCTCCACAAACACGATTAACATTAAGTTGTATTAATTCCTCGTTGATACCTCAATGATCCAACCCCCCCACCCCCAAAGTCCATAAACCACACCAATGAATCCACAAATCATTTAATTAAAAATAATGCTTTTTGTAAATGATCTATCAAATCAAGTGAAAGGCCTGGAATAAGCGATTTAAAAGCACTTCCAGCATGAGTATACATACACCATCATGGTGGTGTTTAAAGGTTAAAACGAGCAAAAGAATCTTGATGGAAAAGTGCAACAAAGAGGTCAAAATTCTGGGCTAGCTAATTTATTGTATCAGCTCAATTTAAATTCGACAAAAGTTTGTCATTCTTTAAATACAATGTGTTTGTTTTCGACAAAACTCCAAAATCCCCCAAAGTTGTGGCTTACTGCACCCATGGAAGGTGAAAACTTCGCGCAACCATATCTTGAAGAAATAGTCAGTCCAGATGGAAGTTAAGCCTTGTTCAAACCACTTACAGTTAAATATGCTTATGTTTAATATGAATGTGATACAGATTAAGATTATTTTAACCTATTATAAAGTGAATGCCTCACTTTCCCAAAAAGTCTATTTTGAGTTTACTTTACTAAAGACAGTTATTTGTAAATATATTGAATAATTTACAATATACACTTAATTATAATAAATGATTATCTTAATAACTGCAAAGAATTTTGAGTTTACTTATAGTACAATAGTAAGTGATTTAACCATTAATTTCAGGCGTATGTGATATAGTCATTTCTCTTTATCTTTAAAAAAAATAATTGTACGTATTATTTTAAAATAATATTTTGTTTTGTCTATTTTTTATTGACTTATTTTGCTAACAAATAATTGCTTAACAATTGTTAGCGAAAACCTGGAACGTGGTAAAGCTTACTACATACTAGCCTTAACAGACTGTACGACTATCGCGAAAGAGCCGGTCAATTATTTTCTTTGATATAATTACTGAGAAGAAATTACTCAGTTTGTCCCAATTGCAGAAATTAGCTTAAGATTTTTTGTTGTGGGGGATTCTAATATTGTCGCGGTAAGTAACTTGCTGAAATTTGAGATTTGTTCTAACGGATTGGAAATATTTTATTATAATTCTAATTGGAGCTAAACAGCAAAACTTGGCCGACAAATTCGTCTAGAGAGTGAGGACACCTACGATGAGTAGAAATGTTAAATTATAATAGAAATGCAAATTTCTGGTTTCCAAACTGAAAGCCGAATGAAAACGGAAAGTTTCCACGAGTGAGAATTACATATCAAATTAAGACTCGAGACCTGATCAATGCGGTTATGCCTAGATAAACGTGTAACCTAGGATGAAATACCCTGCTACCTTTTAGATAAAGAAAGGAGGCTCACTTGGCGGCTGAAAATCTTTTGTGGACGCTGACTAGAAATAAATATTAAATGCACGATTGAGCTGTAATTTAAAGACGTGAATGAATCGCTCGCTCATCATTATGCAGTATTCGTTATACGAAGGAAATATATTTTATCGATACGTGGATATGACTATTTGTTTATTAAATGAGCTCTAATCATACTTAAAATATGTTTTTTTTAATAATAAAAATAATAAAGGCAGTATTTTATTAAAATAATAATAAATAGAGTATCGCGTAATAAACTGCGACTGCGTGCAACCTTCAGTCCGCTGAAACAAGCTTCGTAGAACGAAGAAACACAGTAGTGTTAACTTGGCAGAACTGAGTTAATTCATCTGTTAGCAGCAAATCAAGTTTATTGTTAAATAAAACGGCACGATAATTTGTATTTTGTCGTTATACATATGCAGTTGGACTGTTTAGCCTTTCACGTATAACTATAATACACGTATTATAATGCGATAGCAAATGCACATTATTTATCAGTAAATATTGTTCGCAATTGTTACGATTGTCATCGTAATCCAGGTGGTCTGTATGAGACTTTTGGATTGTTTGGTTTCAATTTATGCACCAACAGCAAAACAAGCAGAAACGTGCATCTTTTCTTTCTCTCGAAGCATATGAGGTCTGGTATACACACATACAACGTTTGCCTTAACATAAAATA
>JAOVYW010004958.1:24360-44666 GCA_025775045.1 Hiodon tergisus | reverse complement strand
GTTCAAGCAATCTGATTGGTCGAAAATTTCAAGCAGTCTGATTGGTTGAAAGAATGGACCAATCAGATCGCTCCATTATTTCGACCAATCAGATCGCTCCATTATTTCGACCAATCAGATAGCTCCATTATTTCGACCAATCAGATCTCTCCATTTTTTTCGACCAATCAGATAGCTCCATTATTTCGACCAATCAGATCGCTCCATACTTTTGACCAATCAGATCGCTCAATTTTTTGCCCAATCAGATCGCTCCATTCTTTCGACCAATCAGATCGCTCCATTTTTTTTGCCCAATCAGATCGCTCCATTATTTCGACCAATCAGATCGCTCCATTCTTTCGACCAATCAGATCGCTCCATACTTTCGACCAATCAGATCGCTCAATTTTTTAGCCCAATCAGATCGCTCCATTCTTTCGACCAATCAGATCGCTCCATTCTTTCGACCAATCAGATAGCTCCATTATTCCGACCAATCAGATTGCTCCATTCTTTCGACCAATCAGATAGCTCCATTATTTCGACCAATCAGATCGCTCCATTCTTTCGGCCAATCAGATCGCTCAATTCTTTCGACCAATCTGATCAATCAATTTCAATCAATCAATTTTATTTGTGTACTGCGCTTTTCACATGTTGCCATGTCACAAAGGCGAAAGATACAAGAGAAAGATACAGGATGTCCCAGGCCTGACCCCCCAAAAGCATGCCAGTGGCAACAGTGGCAAGGAAAATCTCCCTAGGCTTGCAGGAAGAAACCTTCAGAGGAAACCAGGCTTAGTGGGGGAGCCCAGCCTCTGCTGGCCTGCACTGGGAGTTAAATTAAAGAATTGAAATGTCCAAGATCTGCGAGGCCCTCCGGTAGAGGAGTTCCACACAAAAAAAGAGTAATATCCGGAGAAGAGGGGTAGGGGCCCTGATGGCTGGAGTCCAGCCTAGTGGTCCACTGGTAGCGGCGGTGAAAGTGATGCAGTCCTGCAGGGTGCCTCACGTGATTGCTCGAAAGAGAGAGATAGCACATTGTTAATGCTTTTTCTCGTTCATCTCTTTTTACAACAATTAATCTATCTTAGTTTACAATGCGCATCCAAGGTAGTCTAGTCTCTATTACAACAATCCGCTTTAGGCAAACAATGTTTGTAACAAAGTCTTTTCAAAAATATTATGTTAATATAATTATATAATTATTATTGCTACCGGATGTAAATTATATCTCACAGTATTTGTTGATGGTTATTGTTTTTTTCATCTGCCCAAGACGGACTGAAGAATATAAAATCATAGATTTTTTCCACTCCTGCTCTACCTTATTACCAAACGCTTCTTTCCTGTATTAACTGTAATGCGTGTGTTCTTCCAGTATTCTTCACTTAATCACTGTCCATTTTGTCATCTTTCTATCTATTATTTACTGTTTATCTATTGTGTGTTGTGTGTGAGTGGTATTTATTCCACATTGGTGAGAATTTGGCATTTTAATTTTAAAAATTACACTTTTAATCTGCAGGCAACTGTATGGGTAGTAGTAGGCCTTTTTATTCTTGGCATTGTTAATTTGTTGTTACTTTGTAAATGGTATTAGAACAGTTTATTTCTTTGTATTTTTCATGTGTGTATATATTACTTAAATATTAAAATTAAAACCCCTTGTTTATAATGGGTGAGTTAAAACTGGTTTATATTGAAAAACAGGTGGTCAAATGGCTACGTTTTACCTCTAAATTTACTAGTCAGAACATTATAAAGCGAGGAAATTGGATTCTTAAAAATATGATGTTAATATAATTGTTTTTGCTACCAGATGTATATTATATCTCATAGTATATGTTGATGATTAGGTTTAATCAGCCCAAGACGGACTGAAGAGGTTACCAAACGATTCTGTCCTGTATTAACTGTAATTCTAGTGTTCTTACAGTATTGTTCACTTAATCACTGTCCATTTTGTCATCTTTATCTAATATTTACTGTTTATCTATTGTGTGATGTGTAACAATGGTATTTATTCCAAAAATTACGCTTTTAATCTGCACGTGATTAAGGAATGACTCCACTGCTTTAGCCCAGAGCTAGGGGAGAAAATGGCTTCCCAGGGTCACCCGAAGGAGAGGATGAGGACGTTGTTTCCAGAAGCGGGCTCCAGGTGTGTTGTGCAAGCCCCTCTCCTCTCGCCCCTTCTTATCTCCACGGGTGCTCATCTGCCGCTCACATCTCCCAGGCGGCTGCTCCAGCCCCAGCCTGTCCCTGTTGATGAACTGTCCTCTCAGCTAAAGCCGAGTACTTTATTATTAAATAAAGATTATTTAAAGGCCTTTTCCGCGTGGCGCTGCAGGAAAGATTATATCCTGGACATTGTGCACTCACTTCATTTAGTTTTCTAATCTCACTCTCTCTCTCTCTCTCTCTCTCTCTCAACAAATACAGTGTCAGAATGGCACAAACTAGTTGTTTATTGGATCACTGCTATTTTTAAAGAAGAGCCTCTTGTTTCTAAGCAGCATATAGTCGAGTGGGGTTGAGCAAGGTTAATAACTTTTTTAATGACAATGTTGGATGTGTTATCATAATTTGTGGGGATGCGCACTTGTAAAAGTGAGGCTACTTGGCCAATGATTGCAGAGAAAGTCTTTTTGGTGACATGAAGGCCATCACGTTTTTTTGGGTTTCCTTCTAATCCCCACATAGTTAGTTATGTGACCCCATGTGTGTGAGTCTGTGTCTGTGTCTGTCTGTGTGTTCCCGGCCCTGCAGTAGGCGGGCGTCCTGTCCTGCGTGTTCCCTGCCTCACACCATGCCCTCTGCCTGCCGGGCTAGGTTCTGACACCTCGCGACCCTAACTTGAATAAGCGCTCAGGGAAAATACAGAAAGAAAGATTATTTTTCAGGGTGCTGAAAATTACACATCAAACAACAAATTGAGGGCTCAGTTTCTTGCAGTATGCTGTCCTGAAGGGGGCAGTGATGTGATGTAGTTACACAAGCCTCATGGGGGTTGCAGAAGCAGCTGGCGCTATCCTTACTCCTGACCACAGTAAAACACATTCACACTATTTATTTATTAAATGCATGCCTCAGTCTTTCTATTACACAGAACTGTGAGGGAATGGCAGGTTTCCATTGCGGCTCCTATGTGGTTAAATGACAGTTAAAGAATATGATTTGATAAAGATAGAACCTGAGGCAGTGAGCTGGGTGAGTCAGAGAAGGCATGTTCTGGTAAAATCTGATGGATAGCCTGCTCCGTCAACATCAGTTTTCTTAAAAGCCTTTTTTCGCTCAGGAGTGTTTTTCTAGACAAATAACTCGCTGCAGACTGACACGTTCAAAGCTCCTGCAGTTTCTGAAAGGCGCATTTATGAAACCGATACCTTTTTGTAGGGAAGAGTTCTTCCATTTATTACCGACCATTGAGCAAAAACATCTCCACTGTAAAAATAAACCGCCGATAAAAAAAGACAAAATAATCTTAACTGTATGATACCTGGACCATTCATTTTGGGTGGCGTTGGTTTCTCTGTGTCTCCCATTAAACATTATGAGGGCAGTAAATGTTGGTGATGTTAAATAGAAAAGCAGTATGATACATTTCAGCCTAATGGGTAGAAATAGTTTGAAAACATGGTCAATGGCATATATTGACTAGCTGCTACGTATAGGGCTTTAGTTAATTCCTTTGAAAGTATGTGCTATAAAAAGGTTAATCAGTTTGCTTGACATGATGACATGAAGAGTAATATTCGTTGGCATGTGCTGTTACAGAATGTGTAGTCTATGGCATTTTAAAGCTTTTATTTAGAAACATCTACACGCATGTTCTGAAGCACTGATGATGCCCTAGATCACTGATGATACCCTGGCTTCATATGATTGTGCAAATCTAATGTAATAGATAGTTGACAAAAATGGAAAAAACATTTTTAGTTCTCTGTGTGTGTTGGCCCTCCCCAAGCCTAGCCAGGCCAAGGGTCAACCATCGAGGTCAGCGGGACCTCTCGTGGTGGTTTAAATATTTCAGTAGCTGGTGAGGGGTGAGATCCCTGGGGTCGGGTTTCCCCTTACTGAGGCCAATACAATGGGATCCAGCTTAGATGGTCAAGGGTATCCCAACACAAAGGGCATGTTGGCGGACGACAAAGGTTGGCTAGGGAGTGGGTGATCGCCCATGGGATATCCCTGTCGGAGCAAATGGCACTATATCCACCTATCGAGTCGAAAATGCCCTTCAATTTTCCTCCCCTGGGTCAGCAGTAAGGGGATTTGTGTCCATAGGGCACACCTTATCTGTACACCTCAGTGTAAAATCTGTATATCTGTTTATTATAATTATTTAATCACATGTGTATACACAAGTGTCACTTGTCTGCTGGGCCAGTTGTGAGCTATGTTTGTTCAATTCTGGCTACTAAAGTGCACCACCCGGAATCTCTTGTAACAAGATTGGCTATGTGTTTCTTATTTTTTCTTTTCTGTCTGTTAAGTATTATTTATTTGAACCCCTTCTGTCATTTTGCAAAGAGAGTGTCTATGCACTGCTGAGAAGTTTAATAAAATCTCTGTATTAAATCCACCTGGGATTTTGAAAAGGATTTATCTTAAGTTTATCAAATGTAACATTTTATGTAAACATAATCGTTTAGGAGGCGAGAGTGCTTGACTGAGTATAAAAAGTGCAAACTAAGATTACATTAACAGCAATGACTTGTCATTACAGACTGGCAGGCCAAATACTTAGTGCAGGTGTATTATTCTCTGAGTACTGCGCGCCGTGTCCTGTTGTTCCACTCACAGTGGAAGCTGGGAAGGTCGCAGTGATGGTTTCATCGGACGTTTAGTTCATCATGCCCAGATTTATTTTCTTGACATGAACCGGACTGCGAGTAAGCGGAAAAAGGGGGAGGAGGAGGCTACCATGTTATCGTTTTGGTCCAGCGAGATTAACAAAGTGCAGCCGGTCAGCGACAGCATTAATGTTCCTGTGTGAGAGAGGGGATGACGCTGTATACCGTAGCGCTGTACTGCGTTTTCCTGAGTAGAAAAGCACTTCAGCTACTGTACAGAGTACAGCTAAACACCATCAAAATTAAAAAATGGCCTCCCTCTCTCTATGGAAAGGGAAAGATAAGTCTCTTGTGAGACAGACGACAAGAATCAAGAATAGAGAATAAACAACCTGCAGTATAATGCGCAGTCCCTCAAACCCTTCATAAAGTATCAAAGCAGCTAATCTACTTACTCAGCTGTTTATTGGGTTACTTTATTGTAAAATGTATACTATGGGTCTACCAACATGGTTTTTTTTTTTATGGGGTCAGGGAATGGCTCCAGGTTTTCTCTTATATGATTCCCTCTGGAGTATGCAATCTGTTCAGCACGTTGTGACAAATTCTATTCGCCCAAATATGCCATAATTAAATTGGATTCATTGATTGGTTTGATCTTATGGGTGACCGGCTCTCCCGCAATGTAAAATGTAAATATTTATTGCCTAACTTATGGCTGGAAATTGTTCTTAATTGTGAGAAGGATGTTTTCAAGCCCAGAACAATTTGAAAACCATTTGGCTGATTGGTGTAGACGTTTTACAGAGATTTTTACAGAGACCTACATGTATGGGGCAGTCAGAATTATAAAATTGTTTTTTTTTAAATCTCAGCCTAATTTGACACACGGATGCTCGTTTGAACGTGTATCCCTGTGCATCGAAACAAAGATTCCAGGCACTTTTATGAGACTAGTAGATGATTTAGAATACCATTGACAAGTTAATTTTAGTTCATGTCCAACAGGAGCCTTACCTGTGACAGATGATTGTAATTGAGGAAGAGGTAATTAGCAGAATTCAATGTACCTCAAGGGTCATTGTGTCATTACCGCCCTACCTACCCAAGAAGGTAAAAGATGGTTTTCGTCTGCAAGTCGTTATCAAGCCTGACCCTGGGGTATTTTTGTTTCATTACTGTAATTCATGGAGTTCCTTGGTCACTGTCAAAACATGACCCCTACCCCCTCCTACCACCACATTTTTAAAAATGTCCTCCATCGCTGTTGCTCATGGAAGTAAGACATTTATACGCCAGCAGACATAATTCTGTCTTTAAGGGCAAAGACAATGTTCCCTGTATACATGAATTTTTCTTTCATCCCTCCTCTCCAATAGGGCAAACAGGCTCCGCCTCCAGGGGCCTGTGAGGTTGCGGCATCCGCAGATGAGAAGTGTGGGGCTACTGTAGTGAGTCCCGAGAGACGGAAGGGAGAGAAGGAGGTGTGTGTGTGTGTGTGTGTGTGTGTGTGTGTGTGTGTGTGTGTGTGTGTGTAGTGTGGCTGGCCGGGGTCCGCTGCAGCTGAGAACCTTTATTTAATTGGCTGAATGAGGCAGGGGCCCACGTGTTGGCAAAACGGCAGCCAGCAGCCTCCTGCTACTATAGCTGTGGTCCCTCCCTCTGCCTCCCACTACAGCAGGCGGGAGAGGTGAAGCCCAGGCGCTCTCCTCTGGGCTGTGAGCTTTGCATTTGGGAGTGCACGCTGCTTCTGGAAGCGGAGCTGAAACCCTCGGCCACAGACGCCCCCGTCCTGAGGGCATTCAGCTGTCTGGAGGACACACTTGCCAAAAGATGAGCAGCTGCAGGAAGAGATGCAAGAGGCAAATCCTGAAATTTGCCCAGTACGTCTTTAGGATAGTCACAGGCACACTCAATGCAGGTAAAGTTTTGTTTTGCCTTGTCTGCCCCTGTGGTTGTCATTTCTAGCACTGGCATGCGATTGTCATGTAGTTTCCATGCGTTTACCCAGTAATTCATGTTTATCTTCTTGGCTGTGCCCTTTTGCAGTGCTGTTGTTAATCTGCAGTTAAAAACAACTAGTAATTGTCAGTGCTGCTGGCATTGTCCGGAATCACTCATCATCTGTGACATAATAATCACCTAAGTAGAAATGTGGAAGTCTTGAAAAAAGTGAAAAAAAAGCTTCTTTTTTTTTATGTCTGTGGACTTTGTATAATAAGGAGTTCAAGTTATGTGCTCTGAGAAGTAGCAGCATTTCATAAGAGTCCTTGGTGTCTGTAAGAATGCCTTGGGGTCTGAGTCCTTATTGTCAGTAAGAATGTAATGGCATTTCAATTGCTTGTCATATGAGATCTGAGTAAGGATGAAACAAGCATTGGTTTTGTTTCTTTAACCTCTATGGCTACCCTTTTTCTACTGAGGTAAAAGATTAGCTCTTTGTGTCGCTGAGAAAACTTTGAATGAAATTGCACATACATTAAGTGTGGTAATATAATGTTCAGCAAACACTACTAAATCAATTTTTCAGGATATTATCTACAATAGATATTCTCTACATTAATGCATTTTTATAGTTATCCATTCACATAAGTGATTATATATGACAAAATGTCACTCTCACTATAGCTGTTGTGTTAACTGTCCTATTATGGATACTCCCACAATTAGCTGTAGTTTTAAATGATAACCTCTCATGAATATTGCATTTAGGAATTCAATGAACATGATGTATGGTGATATATAGCTTTCTGTTGCCTGTTTTCATAATTCCTCTAGAAAACATGATGCCATCCACAATGTGAAAAACACATTAATCAGGAATGGGCAGTGAAGAAACACTGGGGTATTTAATTAGGCTGAACCATGGAGTTGCCAACCCTGTCCCTTGAGGGCCACAGTCCTACAGATTGTCCTCTGAGCACATGGAGCCCCTTATAAACTGTGAAGGTGAAGTTGCTCCAAAACACAGCAAGACATGGCAATAAATATGTTCTGTACTTACAGTATTTCAGAGTAAATTAACAAAGGTTTAAAAGTTAAACGTCAAGAGCGGTTATTTTTTACACTGTGGGACATTACGTATAAGTCATGCGATGTTGCTATATGCAGTGCTTTTACGCCATTTCACAGCTGAAATTCTTCCATTAAATCGTCTTTTTGCACCAGGTAAAATGTCATAGACATTAATTAATGTGTAGGCCCTTAGATGTTCATAACACAGAAAATGGAATGCGCTTTTGCAGAGTGAGAAAGTCACATTACAATTTTAATTTCCAAAACGTGTTGTGTGTATTTACGAATCATGTTTGGAGTATACCGAGTACAAATCTACAGAAGCTGTTTTGCGTAGGAAGATCTTGTTTTGTATTTGCTATTGACCAAATATATATTTGCAACTAGTGGTCCGCATACTTTCCACAATAAGATTTTCACTGTAATCTGTTTCCATAGAACACCCAGTGTTTTGCAACATTACTTCTGAGAGGCTGCATGCACTTGACCTCTGAAAGTAATTTCATGGCCATTTTCAGAGGCCATTATTTGCCTTTTGTGTCTAAAAAAAGGTTTATTTAGTCAACAGTAAACATATTATTCCCCCCATTAAAAACTCATTCTAAAATAAAAAATAGTGAGGATACCATGCTTGTGAAATTAAATGTAAACGCGGCCAGTCATGGCTGAAGCAGGGTGTTAAGGGTGTTGGGGGAGATTTCGTAGGCAGGGAGGGAGAGGGAAGCTATGTAGTACTGGGTATTGTTCCACCTCACCACACTGCCATGCCCAAACGCCCTGGGCAGCAAGAGAGCTCCGGCCCATGAGGGATCCACTGATCTCAGCTTTGAGACTTCTCCGTTCTCTGTCGCTGCTTACCAGAAAGCCTTCCACTTTCATCCATACTTTCTTTTATTTAGGATCCTAATCAGTCGCATACTTATGGTCACTAACTGACTCTTGTGGTTTTACAACTTTACATACTTGCATATACGTCTGAGTGAATCATAGCCTTTTAACACAAGGAAAAAAGGAAAAACGACCTAGATGAATAAAAACTGCAGAACAAGCAGAACCATTGTTTTACGAACCGTTTGCCCCATTTTCCTTCTATTTAAAGACTATAGAAAAAACCCTTGCCCTGCTATTGAAAGAGTATGGACATGCTATTGTTTTGGTTTTGGACACTCAACATAATGTCGGCCAATCTAAAGATGAAAAGAGCAAAACTTGTTCATAGAAAGTGTTACGAGATATAGATTGGGCAAAAATTCAGGAGAAACGAACAAGTAATTAAGTTAAGAAAAGACTGGCTAGACATGTGGATGATTTGGATATCATGGTCAATATCATGTTTTAGAAGATTGATGTCAAATCTAATTTACTGGCAGTTACTGGTCGGGGTATGGAAGTACGTGAAAAAAGCAAATATACCTACACCTATTTCTCATATTTTTTCCAAACCCCTCACTTGAAGTTTTTTGGTGGCAGGCTGTGTCTGCATATGTCTGGCATTTAGCCTCTTCTTGTTTCTGTGTTTGTTGGAGAAACGGAAAAGCCACTGAAGTGACGGAGAGCCATCCTGAGTTCTGCTGCCTATGGAAGATCTGCAGTCTGCAGCAGGCCTGCTGGAAGTGCTGTAGGGGAGGATAAACAGCCAGGGAAAAAATATCTGAATACCGACCTGTAGTATATTAATGACTCTCGATCTAATGCTAACAGGAAGAACATGAGCCCTTGGACATGTATCAACTGCACCTCGAGGGGCTGTTGACAGTTCCAGGGTGTTCAGGGCAGGGGTGTTCATGGCACATCCAGAGAGCTTTAGGAGGACCAACTTTGTGCTGCATCATATTCCTACTGAAGGCACTTCCTCAAGCCGGGTACACTACCACCCCCATTCCCCCAAGCCGCGTACGCTATCACCCCCATTCCCTCATGCTGCGTACGCTATCACCCCCATTCCCCCAAGCCAGGTACGCAATCACCCCCATTCCCCCAAGCCAGGTACGCAATCACCCCCATTCCCCCAAGCCAGGTACGCTATCACCCCCATTCCCCTAAGCCTGTACCCAGAGCTGCAGGCTATGTTGAAGGGGATGCTCGACTGGCACAATTCAGGGTAGGTTTATTCTCTCTTTGACCAAGGTTATGGCCTTCTTATGGAAGAAGAGCAGGCCAGTGAACTTAACTAAGATGTGCCACTTAGATAAAGAGTGCCCAGCTGAGCTAATAGATCCTGGCCTACGCAGACTTCACCAAGCCTTTTAGCCTGTACTCCAGTACAAGTTGGGATTGGCTGGGGGTAGTCTTTTCTTAGGTCCAGGAGGAGAAGAAGATTGTGATAGTGTGTATGTGAGCTGGAGTCTGCTGTTAAGATTAAATTGCATTACTAATGGCTTGTTTTGATCCAACGTATGCTTGGAGACATGAGGCGAGGTCGTAAGGGATGTGCCAGAAATAATTTGATGCAAAGTAAGAAATTATGTCGATGTTGATTTTACTACTTGAGTTCAGACTTTCTTGGTGTCTTATGGCTGGACTACAGTGTTCTAGCCCCTTGTTTTCACAGCACTGGTCCTGTGTATACTGGGGTTTTTTTCTTCCCCAACCCAGTCAATGAATTAGGTTTGACTCAGTTTTTCATTTAAATATGAGCATGTCAGCATGCTCTCTGATGACATGGTGTTATTGGTATGTGAGGAAAAAAACCTTGTATGCAGTTTTATTGTACATTTTTTACCTAGATGAAATTCAAAATGCATGCTGAAGTTAACTAGGAACAATTAGTTGTTCAATTAATGAAAATTTCCTAGTGTGATTAGGCTTCCATTAAATCAGTTAAATGACCAATTAATGTTGTATTACTAATATTACTAATTTAAGGTCAGCGAAATACATAGAAATATTTTAAAATCCCATTATCGTTTCCCTGACAAGCACACATATCCAGCCATAATTTTGTTACGGTTTTTACATCGGCAAAAGGTAACTGTCAAAATGATGTTAAATCCAAACCCCAAGCACCAGTGCAGTCATCCCTAAATGAGAAGAGCTTGGTGCAGAAAGCAACGTACAGAGGGAGCTCCAGGGGCAGGGTGGGGCAGTAATCATTGCCCTAGGCAGTAACGAATACATGATGCACATTCGTTTGGATACCTCTGTGCGTGCGATGGCATGTTTTCCTGACCTACTTCAGTTGCATGGCATTGGCAGGCGTGTGTGCCAAAGGTCACACTAAACTAAAGAAGCTTTTAGTGCAACAAATCCCCTTGAGATAATCTATATATTCCACCTGAAGAAAAAAGGGACACACTCGAAAATACGTTTAATTAAACATTTTTTCCAATATAAAATCAGGCTTATAGTTTTGGCAGCAAACCTTTGTCAAGGTTATTCCAACAGGTCAAACACACTTGAAAGTTTCGGCACCAATGCAAGCCATCTTCTTTCCGTTCCGTTTGTTACCTTGACAGCCAGCTCACATTGCATCCGTCTTCTCCAAAGACAGACCGGGATCCTTTATGCCCAGCCAAGTGCTGAATATTTAATGCAAGTTGGCAGATTAGGTTTCCCTTTATAAAATATATCAGTTCCATTTGAATGGAGATGGCTTACAGTTGAACTGTTAAGATCGTTATGAACAAAGTTGGACTAATGTAAAATTATTTCCTAATGTTATTTCAGGGAGACCCAGAAATATTGGGTTTGTGTCTTTCTCTTTATCTTTGAGTTTCATCAGTTCATTGTGTTACAATACATTATTGTTACCTGTTGGTGATTGAGGTTTTAAATTTCCCTGTAAAGACTGACTTCCAATGTGATGTCACCAATAGTACGTGATATGTGGTTCTTTTATCCCCAGTCTTGATTTTTTAAAAATTTATTATCTCATACCCTCTTATTCATTTTGATCCCAGTCTCATAGGAAATGTAAATTGTAAATTGTAAGTGGGGGCTAAAAAACATGGTAGTGTAGTATAAAATGGAACAGCTGTGTTATTGCCTGAAACCAAAACAGAAATGTTATACATTTCAGGATATTTACAGGCATTTCCTACAAAGCAGTTTCACAAAGCGTTTTGGATTAAATGTAACCATTTAGTGAAATGTAAAACATTAACATTTTCGTGCTCTGTAAATGTTACCCTGTCAACGCGTCTCTGTGAGACTAGATTGGAAAGATTTAGTCATGAATAACGGCTTTGGAGTTGACTATAATGAAATAATGAACTAGGTCAATGAAAATGTGCATTGCAGAGCATTCTAAACATACTTACATTGTGCTAATGAGTAGGATTCTAATTCTGCACTGCCATTGTAGGGGCAGTCAGGATGGTCTGAGTCTAACAGGCTAGAGCATTGAGTCAGGGTTAGTCCAGCAGAATGCCACAACTAGTGAAAGCACACTCCATTGTTGTGCATGCTTGACTGTATTTTAAAACTGCACCCTTGAGGGCGCAGGGGGCTATTTTCTAGCACAGATTTTAACTCTATGTTATTTTTTTAAAACCAAATATGGCCCCTCTTCCACAGCTGTGCCAGGATTTGTACCAGCCGTTTCCTGTGTTCACAGTTCCGACACCTTAATTGCTACACCACATCGCAACCCTATCTGTGAGTGCCTGTCTGACTGCACACAGTGCCTGCCCGCTCACTGAGAACAGGCCCTGGCATCGAGAGGGAGGGAAAGAGACCATAAAGCAATAAAGACTGCGTTATCTCTGGCGTAGGTGGACCGCCCTGTACAGGCTTTGTCTGTGAGCTTTGCCAGGTGCAGAGGGAGTGCAGCCCACTGTGCTCGGCTGAACCTTACGCCACTGTAGGAGCACATCCACCCGTAGGCTCTGAAGACATTTTCCGTCTTTGCCCTGACAGCCAGCGCGCACACCTTGCACCTGTCCCCTCCTAATGACAGGCTGGGATTGCAGTTTCACGACTTCCTGTCTTCACTGATTGATCAAATGCCATGGAGACTCATAACAATTTCTACATTTTGTAACTGCATTGAGCAATTAATGGTATGGCTGCCTTTTTGTTTAACAGGAAGAGTCACATAGAAAAAGCGTCCATTAAAAAAAAACATTCGACTGAACCCTTTTAAAAAGTATATGAACAATATACGTTTTTCTGCTGTTTTTGTTTAATTTACTCTGGATTTTCTTTCAGTTTTTTAGGTCCCCTTTCATAACTGAACTAAGAATGATTTACCTAGTTACTTTGTCTCCTCTCTTTAAATTTTAGTGGTGTTTGTCTGTAGTGTGTTGTTTCAGGAGCAAAGCTAGTTGAATGGTGTTTGAGAGGGCCCGTGGATGGCCACACTATGCGTTTCTCCTCTCGTCATGGAGACCGCTTCTTCTTCTCATGCGAATAGATTACAGAACGGCAAAATACCATTGTGGATTTACATGCTGTGAAAACAATCGCACACCAGAAACAAATACACTTTTAAAAGCGTTATTCTCTTCTCTGCTTTAAATGTACCTTCTGCTTCCACATGATCCCATTTGGGGATCTTTTCACTGTCATGCTTTAATCTATGCATCTGTGTATTTTTATTCAACACTGAGGCTGTTCCAGTAATGTCAACTGGTTGGGATGGTTAAAGTGATTATGCTTTGAATGTCATGCGATATTTACAATTTGCTGTACAGTCTAAACTAATTTCTGCCTACATAAACCTGACGTTGAATTGGGAAGTTTGTAGGAAATTAGTATGTGAAATTAAAGCATTGTGGGAGGACGACGACGGGCTGCAATATTGCCTTTTAGTGTCAAAACATCACCGTGAAGCGTGAAATACATTAGTGGAGTGGCCTGATGAAATTTGCAGTCATTTAGTACCTTCTTTTTGTTTTTCTTTGGTGGGAGGCTTTCAATATTGTCTTCCCTTTGTTCGGAAACCCAGACTGAATCCATTTTTCCGCCTTTACATTGGGCCCGGGCTCCTAGGCAACCTTCACGAACACAAACTCAAGCCAATTAAGGCCTTGAGCAAACGTAATCGGTTTTCCCATTTGTGTGTTTGTAAATGATAATCACTTCAGAAAAGACAAATGGCTGTGTATTTTTAGAAGCGAGATATGGTAAAGGCTGTCTGACTATTGGATAGTGTTGTTAGAGGCCTGGGGTTGGGGGCGAGGGGGGGGGGGTGTAGGAATGGCTGTGCAGGAAAGGAAACATTGAAAAGCAGTGATTGTATGCCTCATGCACATTACCAGGTAATGAGGTTTAGACATTAAGACCATCCAGCTGGAACCCAGTTTCACCAACCGGCCACGGAGAGTCCAATTTTGCGTTTACCAGAAAGGGTGTATGTGTATGCGCGTCCTTTAAACTATTATCTTTGTCACATATTTTATAGTGCTTCCATTCCCAGCACTTCCAAAATGAACAGTGGCATTACGTATGTAGCCGATGTTAAAAATGCGTTCCCTTTTATTGTGTCAGCGTTCTAGAAATGAACCTGCCAGCATACGCCTGATAAGAGCATTATTGTCCCTTTCATGCTTGGATATATTCCAATCACAATGATTAATGTCCGCATTTTCATCTTGTAGAGCGGTATAATGTGAAAAGACGTTAATGGCACTTCAGATTTCATTTTCATGTCTGAAAGATTACTTTCCTTACGAAACGGTCACTTGTACAGCTGCAATTGTAAGACAAGAGGGAGAGTAACTACCTGCTTCATTATACAAGAAAAGACATAAGGATTCTTCCATAGGGTGTAATGTTAAAACGTCATTCACCTTGGCTTAATCCAGTGTGCAAAACAGGCAGTTTCCATGGCTTAGTATTCAATAACTGTATCATACACCTATCTTCACCCATGAAGGTTTTTTACAACATACGTAAATACACCAGCTTTTTTCTGAGCTCAGTTTGTATGAGTATAGAACACATGAATCTGATCAAGTGCCACCCCAGCTGTTGTATCCATGAGTAAGGTGCTTAACCTGAATTGCTTCAGTAAATATACCAGCTGTATAAGTAGAAATGATCAAATGTGTAGGTCGTACTTTGTACTTTTTTAATAAATCATATTTACAGTTGTAAATCAAGGGGCTAAAATTAATTTGTGTTTAATTGTTTTCATCTTAACGCTCTCTACATTCTCCGTTTAAATATCTGTTCAAAACAAATACAATAATAAGTGCTGTAAGTATTGTGAGCTGGTTCTGCCCATTTTTGTCTCTCACTATAATTAAAAATGAAATTGCTATCTCGAAGGGCAAACCCAACCACAAATGGAAGCATATGTTCATGGTTCAAGTTTACAGAGATTACCACAATGGTTTATTTATACAGGTTTCATTGTGCCCATGTAAAATATTATTTTGCGGGCTTTGAACGTCTATGTTGGCATCACTACAAAATACACTGTATGCTTATGACCGTATCATAAAACCATCTGCAAGCTCTCCAAATTAGTTCACCAAAAGACCAGGGCGAAGACTGATTTAAGTTAAGTGTGCAGCTCTTCACTCCTCAGGGAAATATAATGTTTTCTGTTCCGTAATAAAATTTTCGAATTCTCGAAATTCCGTAAATCGTTATCTTCTTGAAATACACTTCAAACATCGATTAATGTAAGAGTGTGTGTCAAGGGAGTTCTCTTCCCAAGCCTGAGCCCTCTGAGAACCTCTTTTAAGTTCTCCCTCCAGGGCAGGCGGTGGTCCAATGTTTCTGGTATCACGTATCCAATCTGCCATTGGAGTGTGGTTAAAAACCACCTAACCACACCGTGTTGTGCAATAGGACGCGCCAGCACAAATCACGGTAGTACGCTTGGATTACACATGGCACTAAATCAAGAACAGCAAGAGTAATCTGTCTATTCATTTACATCTAGTTGGGAGTAGAGATTTTTTTATTGAGTATAATTGATGTTTCGATGAGTACCTCTCTGATTTTGTCTGCAATGATGAATTGCCAGTATCTTTTCGATCAGTATGTCCTATTGAAAAACAGATATATAGTGGTTATATTTCAGCTAGATATGAACCAGTGTCTTCTGGGTTAAGTCACAGTGTGGACTAAAGGCTTAGGGTCTGCCAGGAGGTATAAGGTAGAAGTGGCGAGGGACAGGGAAAAGAAATGGCAATTTAGGGATTTTATTTCTAATTTAATTTTGCTTGTCTCTCTCTAGGCCTGCCTGTAGGCATGGCCCTAATCAGTGAATTCCATGCCCTATAACAGATGCAACAAATCTTTTTTGTTGTTTGGGTTCACACTTATTATGCCTAAAAGATTCAGAAGCAGACATCACTGACTCTTAATGGTGAATAACACCGACAAAACAGTTCCCTGATATCCTTGCGACCACATAAGCTTAGCTTCAGGAAATGATAAACTATCAAACATTTGAACCATTTTTGACAAAACAACTATTCCAGCATGACGCGTCGTATTTCGATCCCGGTGGTTTGTGAGGTTAACTTTAAATCAACTCGTTTCAAGGCCACTTTTGGTTCTGTACATGAGGGTGAAAGGCCTGGTAAAGGAAACCACTCCTGGACATGGGAAGAAGATATTTGTTCAACAAGCGCCACAGAATTGGTGATCCGTTTAGATCCAACCGAGAGAGTTACCATTAGCCTGAATGACCGCCAGTGACAGCCTTCAGAGGCAGCAGCATGGAGCACCTGCTAATTCAATAGGTCGCCTTTAATCAGGAACTAAAAATGCATGTAATTATGGAGTCATTAATCAATCTTCACAAGGACGTTTCAAGCAGCAGAGCATTCGAGGGAGCCCAAGTCCAAACTGGTGCATCATCTTTTTTTTTTTTTTGTCCCTGGAAAAATAACCCCACGTCACGCAGATGCTTGTATCTTGGCGAGAAAGCCAAGCTAGAAGTCTAAGTATATTTCATAGGAGCCATTCGTTTGGGTGCGGAAGTACACTGAAAAGTAAAGTTTAATACATTGTAATGAAATACACTGTTTAAATAGACACGATCAGCACTATATCTCACTCATGTTAATTGACGGTCAACCTAATAATGCTCAAATCCAGTCAAACCAATGACTGGCTAAATAGTTTTTAAACGGAGTTAGACTAGGGTGTTGTCATTGAGCCGTAATGGCATACTGCCTGGCAGTGTTGTGTGTGGCTGGTTGCCATTTCTGCCACTATAAACCACAACTTTTCTGCTACTGACTGTAGAGCCAACACCTGTCACCCTGTCACTCACAAAATGTGATTAGGAGCATCGGGGTTGAAAACAAAGTGTGAACCCGAGGTGTTATAGTCCTCTGGACATTGGTAGACATTGCTTATGTTAAAGAAACTGACCTGTGTCTGTTAGGTCTTTCACAGGTATTTACTGAGAACCAACAGTGTGAAGAGATTGGCACTATCAGTACTTTTGATGCATGATGCACACTTAGAATATTTTCTGACCATTTTCAATATATTTAGTCACTATTCTCACTATTCCTCACTATTAAATAGTCACTATTCTCTCTTCAAGTTTATTTTCCCGACACTTTTCACTCAGTGAATCAGTGCAGCAGGAAAGGTACATAAATATTCATTAGAAATCAAGTAGATATAATATATTGGTTATGCAACTAAAACTTTTTAAACTAATGCAATTAAAACATTATGTTTTATAATGCTGACATGAAATAGCTGATATCAATAACGGTATGCTTTAGTGTGGAATCTGCTCACTCTGAAAATCAGACTGGATTATTAAGTTATTAATACTATTATTTTACCCGGTGAGCTGTGCCTGCTATTGAGCACGGTCTTCCGTGTTGGGTTGGTTTAGAGAAGCGCCTTACACTGCAGGCGCCTCTGATTTCCCTGCTTTGATCGATGTCGGGAAGTGCTCAAAACCCAGGTGTTGCGCTCGAATATACTGAAGACTCAGCAAGCAATGGGGTGATGTCACCGGACGGGTGGTCCCTCCATCTCTTTCCTCCTTCACGTGTGAACAAGATGCAGGTTTCCATTGCAGGGGGTTCCCAAGTAGATATGCCTGTAGGGTGGTCTACCTGTCCGTTTGATAAACTAGTGCAGAAGCACAAGTGCCGAATCCAAGAACAGCAAGCCGGTGGCTTTGATACACCCATTCCGTGGAATGTTTTGATTGATGATGCTAAGATTTGTAGTTTCTAAAAACTAATTTGCAGAGAGATAAAATGCTTGTCAAACCTCCTCCAAAATGTCCCTCTCCCTGTAATGAATTAAAGTCCATAATGCAGTCAGATGGGGGTGTGTCTAATTAATGTTTTAGTGCTGTTAGTTCTGCATTCCATTGTGGAAATTGACAACACCGTGCCAGTTTATAAATATTAGCATCGGGTTCGAAACACTGGGGTGCCGTAGACTCCTCTTTTACCTGTCACGAGGCGTTTTCCTGCGCTTCGCGTTCCCTCTGAGCACGCTTGCTGAAAGGTCAATGGAGCAATGCTGAGGTGAAACGAAAGACAGCGTCTCGAATTACTCCAGAACTCCAGCAGAAGCCATCAATATGTATGCCGTTTTATTTCTGGCATTTAAAAAAAAGAAAAAAAAATTGTACGCTTATCATGTTATGGATCCCCTGGGAGTGCGTTTGCCTCCTGGGAAACTGAATGTTGCCCCCCCCACCCCCTTCAACAGACGGGGAGAGGGGAAGGCCCCCCTGGAATTATGTTGAAGAGATACTAACAGCTTCACAAATGTTTATTTCCAGCTTCAACAGATGTATTGCTTCCTTTATACACTCAAGTCACATTTGACAGAGTAGGGAGGAAACCTTGCTAAACCTGAAAATACAGAAGGGGGTGTTTGTGTTTGACTAATGGCATGTGATTTGCAGTTAACATTTACCCCCAGGGGATTATGTAAATAATCTGAGACAAAATTAGCACTTGGGAGATTGTAGACATCAGGAGGCAGGATGACAGTTAAAAAAAACCATAATGACTTTATGAGGAAATAACCTTACCTCTGGTAAATTGTCCCTTTGCATGGAATGACTGAAATCTGTTATGGCATATCGTGAGAACACAATTCTGTCCTTTATACAGGCCACACCAATGTTTTCTGCACATTTAAAAGCAAAACCCTCGTGTCACTAACAAATACGGAAAACACATTTTCAAATATATAGTGGGTCAGTGGGTACAGTGGTTCATCTAAATGCATATTTAGCTATTGAAATAGTATTCAAATATTTTGCAGTGTCATAGTAAATATGAACACAATTGCCGTTTATTATGCAAATGCAATATCCAGATATTCTAGTTTATTATGATTTTCTTCATTACACTGTCAGCATTGCTGCAACATAATATTCATCAAGGCTTTGGACTGTTATCTTTTTCATGCACAGAATTTCTTTTTCCTGACGTTTGTTGGAAGCAAACTTTTCAATTTTAAAGTTAATTTGTTTTCCTGTTTGGGGTTAATTACGCAATATGACTTGGGTTATTAAAAAAACAAAACAAAGAGTAATCACCATTATTTCATAGTGAAAGACTTATAATTAGTTAAACCGGTCTCCAAGCTATGGGTGTTTATTGTGAATCTCTGTTAAGAGCCGTCACTCCGATTACAGTGTTGCCTGAATGCTGAGGGCACTGGGAGAGGAGAGGAGGGGAAAGAGAAGCCGTGGGTGTGGTGGCAGCTAAGATTGCACGTTTTCGTAGTCAAATGTGAGTATAGGGGTGGAAAGAACTCCAGTCTCCCTAAAGGCTTAATCTAAGATGATACTACACCGAGTGTTAAAACAATCTTCTCTTTGAGGATTTCTCCTTTGTTGCACCTTTGTTTTTAATTAAAATGGCCTTAGTCTAAGACAGAGTGGACACAAATCCACTTCATCCATTCCGAAGCAAACCATCCCATATGACCTAGGACAAAACGGCCCCACGTGCACAGTAAACATCAGGTAAACTCAGATTTGACACACTTTATGGTTATTTTACTTAGTGCCTGGACTTGATCTTCACTGTAATGACTCTTTCTGCTTCACATTTAAACCCATTAGAAGGTACAATGGCACCTGACCCGCCATGCTAATGCCCATGAATTTTATGGTCAGACAGTTTCCAGACACCTGACTTGCATTGCTAATGCGAGACGTGGACACAAGGTCTGAGCATGTTTGCCTGTGCAGCTCTTCATAAAGAAGACAGTCGGCCACGTGAACAGGTGTGAGGCGGGAGATCCAAACAAAGTTCTTGTCATACATGGTCGTGTAGCATGCACGACTTTTGGATTTTCAAGAAAATAATTTCAAGCCAAACCAAAAAAACTGAGATTTTGCCAGCGTTTCTTGTTCCCAGAATTGAATGTTGTTCTTAGACAAGTAACACATAATTCCTGAAGACTGATGAATGATCTCCCTGCTTCTCCTGCAGATGCTTTAGAAAGACCAAAGCAACAGTCTATCAATGTTTAATTACTGGTTAGTGCTGCCTATTGCTGAAGTTAAAAATACACTAACTCAGAAAAGGATACAACTGTTCTTGCTTTCTTTTTGAGCTGCTTGGATAATTTTTTCACAGGGTTAGGGTTCTGGTATAAAGG
>JAOVYW010004958.1:3038-24260 GCA_025775045.1 Hiodon tergisus | reverse complement strand
TGTAATTCCCACATTGTTTAACCTCCGTAATATCTCAGTAATATTCAAGACCAAGCTCTACAAGATGATTGGCATGTGAAAATTAGCAAATCCCTAGTTTTGTTTGAGCCCATGCAACCTTGGCTAACGTGCTTGTAATGCATTGTGTATGAAAGTGTTCTGTCAGAAAAATTCTAGTAGTTTGCTCAAGGCAATAATTTTAAGAACTTGTCAATGTTGCATTGCACAAGTGCATGTGATTAATGGGAATATTACAATTTTAATTAGTTCTTTTCAAATTAACCCCATTAATCAAGATGGCAATAGAAGACTCCGAAACAGTAAATATAGAGATCCAGAGACTTCTGAGAGTCTTGTCACTTCAATCCCAATAGCGCCCTCTGTTGTCTCAAAAGGTGCAGGCTGTGCACAATCCGTAATTTCACAGATTTATTACTAATGGCAACACACTTTTCTATTACATCTCTCCACTCTCAAAATCTCACCACAAAAACTTTGCAATTCTCCAACTCTCTCACACCCCTTCAAATTTGAATAATCCCTCCCATAGGTCTGTGCAACATCTTATGGGGGAAAATACACAAAAACATGACAAAACATGGGTCAGTTATTGGCACCTGCCCCCCCACAACACCCAATCACACAAAAAGGTCAAATGAATCAGAGACGATAAAACAATGATGTTAAAATACACTGATACTGAGGCAAGAAAACCCATGTTATTATAGTGTCTGCAGGACTTTCTTCCATCTGAGGGCTAGCATTTTTGCTCTATGTGACAAAATATAAACATTATGCCCTGGGTTGGTTTTACTATACTACCATTCGCTGTATGTTGGTTCATATGTACAGGGAATATTGTAACACACCGACATGCTAGCAGAGTTAGGAGGAAAAGGCTAACAAGAAGGGGACTGTGGTGTACACCCGCTTTGTGCATCTCCTTCTCAGTCCTCGCTTCATTCAGCGCCCGGCCTCAGGTAGAAGCATGCGGCATCGGTTTGCAATCACACTGCTAATTTGTTAGCTTTATTATATGGCATCGCTGTGTAAGGTGAGCAAGTTGCGGCTGCCAATACCCAATAGCTTCTGCCATCGTCCGACACAGGCACCAATGGAGCCATTTCTGGGAACCCAATACCTTTCAATGGAGCCATTGTTGATGTGAGCATTTAAAAGGCAGTGACAGAAAAGAGTGGGCCCCTGTCCCGACGATGGTGGGGTAGATGGGGGGAGGCCTTGATGGATGGCCTTTGTTAGCCCCTGGCGCTGCACAGTGTCATGTCATGGCTGTGAAACGTGGAGGCGGGCCAGGATATCTCTCCAACTACACGGGGAGAGGCAAATGACCCCAGGCCATTACCTCGCGTACCGCCAGGGGCTGAAACGCAAACGTGAAACTCTAGCCACCCGCCGGTGGACCCACGTTCAAAAACTTCAGTGCGTTTGGGGCTTCAAAGTGCTACCTATAATAGCATGCAGTATCACAGTTACTGTACAAATGATATCCTCTCGACATGACTTTGCATTGTGTTGTGTGGTAACCGAATTCTATCTTAATTCAGGGCATTGTGATACGGTATTTAGACACATCTGTGTGATCATGCTGTGGGATGCTTAGCTCCACATTGAATGTAGTTTCAGTATTGTTTCTATATGGTTGTTTATTCAACTGCTGCCTCCCCTCGAACAGGATGAGCTTTCGCTGTCACTTGTGCAAAAGTCCTGGACTTTTAGTTTAATCCAAATTGAAATTCATTGGTAACTAAATTTCCCTAAGCGTATTCCCTACGGTAGGGGGATACAGACAGACATGTAGGTAATGTTAATGTTTGGAAGGATACTGACTGACCTTCTAGACTGACTATAGCCTGGAGGAAGGTGTTCAACCTGCTTGTTAAAGTGATATTTGTAGCCGTTAAAAATATCTGATAGCTACAGGGGACGTAATGGCTAAGATGGCTCCTCATAAGCACACTGGCTCAGCAAACAAATTATATGTTTTTAAACGAGGACGTAAATTAAAATCCTCAGAAGAATTTCACTGAGTAATTGAATAATTGAGAAACTTTGCAGTTCCTCAAAGCTTCATGTGAGGGCAGTAGAATAACACACAAGCAGTCCGTCAGGATTGGGCCGGCGGTCCAATCTGCAGCTCAGTGTGGAACTGGGACTGATTAGGGAAACCACTTGGTTACGTGAGGGCGAGCCGAAGAATAAACAGGGTGGAACTGCTTTCTTAGCACGGTTACCATGGGTACAGCTGGTTTCAAATTAGGTTTGCAGTGAACACCCCAAATAAGAGGATATCTAATTTCTTTTAGATCTGACCATCTGACCTTTCTGCTGTTGGGATTAAATTAAATTGGCACTTCTCTTGTGCCTTTTGTCTGTGACTGAGTATTAACCATACAGTAAATAGATGCATTAAATAATAGATTAGCAAAAAATATGTTCATTCATTTTTAAGACTTTGCACATTCAGACCTCAGAGAGCTATTTAGAAACTCTTATAAATGGCACTATACTGAAATAACCTCCAATAATGATAATCTGTCAATCAGATTGTGTTACTGAACACTGGCCTATCTTCTCACTCGTTGTATTTGGAATATAACATTTTTCCTTTCTGTTACGTCATTGATTTGTTGTATTTACCAACACTTACTTTACTACAACAGTTGTTGACTGCTGATCTGTGCTCAATGAAAGCATGTTTTTGTCCCATAGCACAAAAAATATTGTTCAGCCACCATTTTTATCTGAAAGAAAGGAAATTCAGTGACTGAAATCGTTGCAGTTCAAAGGCTGACTGGGGGCACTAATGCATTCCCTGTCCGTACCTATAAAAAGGTTTCTGTAATCCTTGTTATAAATAATTGTAGCTTATTGCACTACACTTTTAGACTAGCTTCTGAGGATCTCTATGTGAGTTCCAGGAAATCCTGCCATTTTCAGGAATTCACAGGCAGTAAGTAACTTTTATAAAATTGTTAAGCTTTTAAACATTTAAAAGGGTTATGCTGTAGAACAGATGATAGAATTTGTTGGTTGAGGATGTTCACCGGGTAAATATTTAATTTGTAAATTTTAAATTAGATGAAAAACACATATTTTTTCTTTGTTTCAGTATTTGACGTTAATATTTTTTTTTCAGAGGTTATTCTGCAAATTCAGACAGAATTATTAAACTGTTTTATGTGCCCTTAAACTAGATGAATTATTTGAAGATATGTCACATGACCAGTCGTAAATTCTTAAAGAGATTTTCAGGAAATTTACATACTCTTTGTAATTCATACTCAGAACTCAATCATCAGGTAAACAATTTTCCCTGGTATGAAATGTAATTGGAGCGTAATCTGACCCATGGGTTCACGAGCTACCTGGAAGTGGCGCATTGGTCTGAAGGAACATTTTGATTTTAATGACACTGAAGTTTTACGTAGGTCTTATGAGTGGCTTCTTTAGGCATGCTTTTTAGTTAGACTTAATGTGACAGTTTCCTTTTTCCTGAGAGAACTGGCGTTTAAAATGTATCAGCTGCAGGACTAATTTTTGAGTTGTGATGTCAAAACATGGTGCTTGTTTGCTTTGATATTTTATTAGTTTTATCATTTATTATTTTTGATGTACCTTGTGAGAGAGTATGTCCATACAGATTTATATATTCACACACCCACACACGCACACACTCAGAATGCAATAATAACTACTTTGGTGCATGGTTGATGACAGTTTTTATTAGGTGCGTTGTGACTAAAATGTTTTTTTTGGCAGATTATAATTAAAAACACACTCAGTTAGGAATTGAGTGATTTATAATCCACATTCAGAAGTAAGAAGATGTAATTCATACATTCTTGATGTCTATCAGAAGGATCATCAATCAATTATTCAATCAACCAATAATTAAAGTTTTCTTTGTTTTACTGCATGTTAACATATGTTATCAGAAACCGCTGAACATGGTATGTTTTCCTGCTGGGAAGATCAGTAGAAAACAAGTTTTGTGTGTTGGCAAATCCAGACCAGAATTATATGAAAGGGGGGGGGGCTATAAGCAGAGGGCAGAGTCAACTTCAGCATTTTGAATCTTCCAGCTTTACAAAGTTGTGCTGGGTTTGCTTACTCTGCGAGTCATTAACAAGTTTAGAGGAATGGCAGATGGTGTAAAATGCTGAGAACTGATGAAAGGCTTTTCCTTCCCCGCTTTCTCTAAAAACCATCTGGTTTATTTAATAAAGCTTTAGCATACATTTTATGTGGGAATCTTTCCCTCAAGGAAATAAATTACTGGCACCAAAGGTGGAATTGACTGTTACAGATCGTGGAAAAGAAAGACAACTTGGTAAAAACCAGGTAAACCTTGACAAAACTTGGTACAACAGTCTATGTAAGGAAATGTTTGGCGTTTCATAGTGGCACTTGCCTGAGTGACATCTCTTCTCCATCTAATCGACCTGAAGTCGTTCCTTTAGATCCCCTGTATGCAGGTTAGATGTTCCCAAATGTCAATCTATTGGCTACATTGTAAGGGTTTAATTACTGATATGTGTGATCAATCTGAGATCGTGAACAGGCTGTAATTACACAATTTATTTGTGTTATCTGTCGGCCAATGCGTGTTGTGTTTAGATGGTTGTGATTTCATCTCTGCTTAAAGAACCAGAATAAGAGAGTTCTTTCCTCCAGCAGTCACTATGCCCAAACCCTGATGCTGGTGACAACAAAATAAGATTAATGTGCCACTGATTATATTGTTTTAAAGGTCGTTAGCCTAAGGGGAGTCTCATTAAACCTCCCCAGCAAACGGAGAGCGTTTATTTGTTGGGAAAGCTCCAAACCTTACCATGCTCCAACGGGACATTCGTCAAGCGTTTAGAACCAACAAATATGGGCATGCTGTTAGAGGGACGCACAATTGATTTTCATCATCTATATATATTATATTGGGACTACCAAATATCTTTTCATAATTAAAAAGCCTGAAGTTCTCCCCACCAGTGCATTCTCACAGCATTTTAGATCCAAATACATTGCCTAGCAGGCTATTATGTGATGCCTATGTCACAGATTATACCATTTACAGACGTTTAATCCTGTAATCTCGGTAATCTTTGGGTTTCTAGGACTCCCCTACATACGCGATTTCCTCGGAGATTTCACAATACAGTCGTAGTACTGGTCTCACCGCCCTTGAATATAATTTTAAATTGAGTATATTTTTTGGGGTATTTAGTAAATGGAAAAAAGGTCAAATAGCCTTCGATATTTGTTTTGATTTTATGGACATTAATTCTTACATTCATGGTTTCATTTAGAAATATTTCCAGACCTTGTTAATAATGGTAGCTGACGTTGTGACTTTTATTTTATTTTTTGGAAGAGACACGGAGTCATTCGTGGGAACCAATGAATGTCTGAGAATTAGAAAGCCATACCTCAGCTAAATAAATAAATGCTATATATATATATATAATCGCTAACAATATATATTATATCGTCTAACAGGATAGAACTGAAAAAAGGCGGTTTAACAAGACGTCTATATTTTTCCCTCAAAATTCTGAGACTGATTTCTTGGCTCTGTAGACAGAAATGGCAAGCAGGATCATTATTCGTCACATTCAACGCGGTTTTGAACTGGTTGTTTTTACTGCTAATAAATGCAGCGAATTCCGCTTGCCTCAGAAGAATCCATTTGGAGACGCAGAGATTTCAGTTAAGAGATACTTCTGCGAGTATTGGTACCAAATTACTCGGTAAATGGATTGCGTACAGTACGGGTTCAGATTTAACGGAGTAAAACGGGAGTGAAAACCGCACGGCCAATATCAAAGCACAGATCCACTTCTGTGTGCTGTGCGTTGTCACGGTGCACTGCTCGGTCTCATCCGTGGTCAATTCCAAAGTCGGTCTTTTCTGTGGAAGAATTTCTGGACGGCGAAGTCTGGTTATTGTTGCGGCTCTCCAGTGAGACTCTTTGATTTCAGCTCCTAATTAGCGTTCACTTTAAGCCTACACCACTGCGCCGCCTAAGAGCGACACTTCATTTCCTCTTCGCGTATCGGCCGCTGGAAGCGACAAACAAGCACCGCAATAGCAGTGTTTTGAATGTTTCAGAATTATTGGCAGTTTACTGAATAGGCTACTTATCGCTTGAAGAGGGCTACAGGCATGTGTGGCACATTGATTAACGATGATTACATATATGTTTCCCATGTCCCCATTTTCAGCACCACTTGTAATATTCAAACGTAGCAATTAAATGATGAATGAATGAATCATCTTGCCATTGTACACAATTTACTGCATTTTATATCGTGTTATTAACCACGTGCCGTTTGTAACTTTTTTCTTTGCTTTCGAAATGTCAACGGGTTATCTTGTAATATGTTTTATTGCAGTGCGGCCCCTGTTAGCATTTTCTCCCTTTTAGAAGTATGTATGCAGTTAGAGGCTAATGTAGTTTGCCAAGTGTTGTTATTTTCTCGTTTAGTTGTATTGGCTCGATAGGTCGTTATGTAATGTCCTACTGGTTATGTATCTCTATTTTATACCAGTAACATTAAAGTTATCACAGGAATTATATAAGGCAAATTAGTTGTAGCGGGTTCCTTAGTCTGGTGATAAAGTGTGTAAACACAGATTCCTGCGCGGTATAAAAAACAGAAAAGCGACATGTTTCCGTTTCACTTGTGAATTGTTACAAACGATCTGGTACAAAATGTTGCTCCAAGATTTTAATATTGGCATGCATCAGACAAGGATAACAGTTCATTATTAAAACTGTTCATCGCGACCCTCCAAACCTCGTTAAAATGATGTGGAGCTGCATCTAAGACACTCATATTCTAAAGGCCACTAAGCCTATTGATGTTTCTACATCCATTCTACAGTGATAAGCAGTAGTTAATGCGTTTTTGTCTACAGCTGGTTGTAAAAGATGGCAGGCTGATAACCGTCAAATACCTGTTGTGTCTTACGGTGCTGTTTTCTTTGGAGAGACAAGTTCAGTATTTTCCTCTGTCTGGATGGAGTACCGCGTTGAAGTAAATAACACAAACTACTAAATTCCTCTCTATATTTATGGTTCTTTTATCAACTTTTATACATATTGTAGCGACCGGAGGAAGCGGTCACTCTATAGTGTGCAGTTTGCAGCTAGCTAATAATTAGTTAGTTAGCGTAAAGTCTCACGGGACTACGTGGTTATAACTGTGATTAAATTGTTGTTTTGCTAATTCTGTGTTCCTATGTGGAGTGTTGTGGGTTTATTAATTGTTTGTTGAAAAATAGCGTTAAATGCTCTTAGTAATGTAGTTACCGTATGTATGTATATATGTGATGTGTTTGTTGATTAATGACGTTTAATTTCCTAATTTTAATTTCCTGTTCACGAGTGTGGAGTGGCGGTGCTTAAATAAAAAGTTGCCACTTGTGAACGGAGATCTTGTGTCCCAGTGTCTTTATCCACGCAACTCGCCACAATTTTCATATTTCATAATTATTTTACACTTATGAATTATTTTAATCTTATTATTTATTAAATTATCTGTTTAATTTTGGATCATTTATCAAATGTTTTTAATATGTATTAAATGTTTAAAATGTTTATAAAGGTTAAAACATTTAGAATTAAGTTAATAACAAATAATGTTATATTTATTACGTGTGCTGGTGCTGAGCACAGTTTACTGTAGGTGTTTGTCCGTCAGTCCTCCCCACACTCACATTAAATAGTGACACTGCTACAAAGGCACAGCTATCAAAAATGTCCAGCCATAGTGTTATAGCTAAGGCCACAGTGTTTGCTTACGTACAGGCAGGCTATCAGAAAAGTCCTGCCATAGTGTTATAGCTAAGGCCACATTGTTTGCTTAAGTACAGGCAGGCTATCAGAAAAGTCCTGCCATAGTGTTTTGACAGGATTGATATGCAGGGCAGAATACAGTGCACTATGCCCTTTTTCTTCAGGACGTTTGTCAGCACCGCTGTAGAATCAAAATCAGCTGGTTGTTGTTGCCTGTGTCTATGGTAGCGATGGGGTTGGCTTTGAATGTCACGGATGCAGACCCGTCAACCCCAGTGTGTGGCTGAGTCCGCTACGTGTCTGAATGTCTGCCTGCTGCACTGTGACGGTGCGCTGGCCTACTCTCGTTATCTCGGGGAACAGGAACAGGGTGGCACATTGGGTCGACCATGCCACTCCGATCAAAGGTGCCTTTGCCTGCTCTCCAGGGATCCTTCCCTCATAAACTTTGCAACAGCCTCCAAAGTCTAACCACTGAAATGTATCCTTGCTCTTGTTTTATACCCACTCACACACACACACACACACACACACACTCACACACACACTCATCAACATTCTGGGTCTGGGGCCACATTGGCCAGGTTGTCTGGGGTGAGTTTGTCTGAGCCATATGGCGAGAGTATCCTCATTCAGCATAACATTTAGGTAGTTACTTTACATATGGGGGATACACACTTTCTTTCTCAAAGGAATGAGTTTTAATGGTTACCTTTGGAGTATATTTCAGTTATTGTCACTACAAATTTTTTAGCACATTTTAGAAAGAGCTTTATATTTCTTAAACACACACACACACACTAATCATTTACGCATAACTACATTCATGCTGCAAACATTCCATTCCGTCTCATCTCTATTGAGGTCTGGGGATTGCAAAGGCCACTCAACTCACTATCATGTTGATGGAATCATTCAGATACAATACGTACACTGTGACATGCCACATTATCCTGCTGGAAGTCTCCATGTGACAAAGGGCAAACTTTAGCCATGAAGGGATGTACCTGGTCAACGGCAATGATAAGATACATTGTGGCGTTCAAACGTCGCTTAGCTGGTATCAAGGGACCTAACGTCTGCCAGAAAACATTCCCCACACCATTACACCACCGCCGCCAGCGTGTACCGTTGACACCGGGCAGGATGGGTCATTGCTGTTAGCTTGCACGATTCTTCCCATTCTCCTTCGACCTTTCTCATTAACAAGCTGTTTTTACCCACAGGACTGCAGCTGACTGTATTTTTTCGTTTTTCCTCACCATTCTCCCCAAACCCTAGATACTGCCGTTAGTGAAAAGCCCAGGGGGGCGAGCATTTATGAGAAACTGGAAGTGGCATGCCAAGCACTGTCAATCATACCACGCTGAAAGTCACATAGATCATTCATTTTGCCCATTCTAATGTTCAATCAAACAGTATCTGAATGCTCCGATGCCTGTCTGCCTGCTACCATAGCAAGCCACAGCCATGTGACTGTCTATAGGAGTGATCAGTTTCCGTGAATGGGATGGTGTACCTAATAAACTGGCCACTGATTTTATGTACATGTTTTTGTTTAAAATTTGGTAAATTATTATTAAGACAATATTTTTAAAATATATACAGTACTGTGCAAAAATCATAGGCTCCCTCGCTTTTTATGTAAATGTAGTCTTTGATGTATATATTTTTCTTCTGCATTAGTGTGTCAGCAGTTGTAAATTATTAGATTTCCAAACATTTATTTTCTGAAAGAAGAACAAGGAGTTCTGCAACAGATGGTATGGCCTCCACAGTATAGGCTCAACATTGTACTTAAGAGAATTGATGCAGTTTTAAAGTCAAACGGTGGTCAAACCAAATATAGATTTTTCATTGATTCTTTTAATTTCATTATTTTTTACAGCATCTTCACTTTACGGAATATTTTTATTTGTGCCTAAGACTTTTGCATGGCACTGTACTATCCAAATGAAACTGGTTTAAAATTACATAGTTCAGACCTCTTGATTTTTATTGACAGGGAAGTCTAATCAAACTTTGTTTCCTTGGAGGATGTCCACTCCCAGAATTACATCCATCAATATCATCAGTTTAACCATAATACATACTTTCTATGCTGGGACAGTTTTATCTGCGAGTGTTAAATATTTTATTGACAGTGACAAGGTGGACCAGGGACTGTGGTGTTATTAGGGGAGCCCTTTGGTGACTGTCTCCGAGTTAGATTTTCTTTAGCCACATCCTACATGGCTGAAATCAGCCTCATGAGAAGTTTTGAGGATCGCCCTTCATTACCCCTTTCAGCTTTGGGACCTGTCACATTTATCTGTTTGTTAGAGGTCTCGTTTCCCCAGCAACAGATTCTCCTCAAACAGTGTATCACAGACTGGAGCTCAGCGTAAGTGTATTCCCAGATGTGCGGTTTTTGCACTCCATTTCTGGGGCTCCGAGCGGACGTCGTCTCCCTTAGAGCACAGGAGTGGGGAGAAAGGTAACCATCTATTGGACAGCGGAAAGTCGAGGGTGAAGCAGGCTGCCACTCCTGTCCTCTGCTGGGTGCACTCCCTCCCTCTCTCTCTATAGCTCTCTCTCTCTCTCTCTCTCTCTCTCTCTCTCTCCCTCTCTCTCTCAGTCTCTCTCTCTCTCTCTCTCTCTCTCTCTCTCTCAGTCTCTGTCTGTCTGTCTCTCTCTCTCCGTCTCCTCCGCTACACGCCGAGATTTTGGCTGCCCTGATGTGGTTAAAGACTGGCGGTCCGTAGAGCACCTCTCACGACCAAGACAAGACCATGAGCTGACTCGCCATGAACTTCGAGGGACTTGAGATGATTGCTGTGCTGGTGGTGGTGGCAGTGGTTGTTAAGGTTCTGGAACAGTTTGGGTTCCTAGAGGGAATCATTGACGGTAAGGAAAGGCGAGTCTCTCCGAATTGCTAAATGTCCTTTTTGATGATTATTAACGTGCCAGCTGTAAACAGAGTACGGCCGTCTTCATTTTCTGAAACTTAAAAATAAAGGGCTAAAGAGGGGCCTTTCTCGGACTGTGACAAATGTTTTATACTTTTTTTATTCCCCAGAATGAAAAAAAAAAAAAACACAAGAAATTCTTTACTGGCTGTTAAGTTATTTCTCTGCATTATAGTCTTTTTTTAAATTTTTTAATAGAAAATATGGATGCAAAGTAAGTGTTCCATGACTACTTAAAATTAATTTAAGGTTCTACTCTACAACAATTCTGTTTCTTCAGGTGGTTATTCAGGGGACCTGTTAATGACAACAACATTTAAAGAAACAACACGGCTAATGTTAAATCAACATAATAACAGTTATACCAAATGCTGTGTGAACAGTGCAACCTCTGCTTAGGTGAAATGCACCTAAGCAGGTGTTTCGCCTCTAAATCCGCTGGGTCTTTTGCGTACTCGTGGAAGGGAAAGCTGGTGTTTATGATATTGTGGACATTTCTGTTGCATGTGTCTCTTGCTTAGTGTTCACCTACATTTTGGAGAACAGGACTGGGGAAAGAGGGTGGTCGGGTCGTCCTAACCTTTAGAACGTGGTATTTATCTCACTTTTCCCCAGGGAAAAGGGGGGGGCGGGGTAAGTCTTGACTGATCATTAAAAGGAAGCTATTGGTTTCACTTAAAAAGTGAATCGGAAGCAACGGCATCCGTGCACATAGTATGGAACACGTCTCAGTATCACGAGATGTTTGGGTTTCACTGTAACTGACGGATCACATTCCCAGCTACTCATTCCAGTAGGCCTTTCTGCTTCATAAAAACGTTTTCTGCTTAACACTAACACTGCATGGTCGGGCTTTCCTTTAATTTAACTTGCTTGATTGTTGCTGAAGACAAACCGATTGAATTGTGTTCATACATAATGAAGCGTGGGGGAGAATGACTTTGATTTTAATTGAATGGGGTTGGAATGATGTTACAGCAAACAATTGAAATTTACTTTCGCACTGTAAACAAATCTATTTGACCGTTGAACTTGTCCGCACGAAGTCAGCCGTAATCTATGAAACTGTATTGAACCTTCACTACTTAGCATATTCTGCATATGAATCCAACAGAAGTTTTAGACATAGCAGAAGCGAACACAACATATTAGTCTACATTGTTGTTCATTGATGGAGAACAAACATCAGACCTCAAACCCATTATTTTCAGGATTCGGAAGAGAGCAAAAGTGATGCTTTTGCTGGGGTGGTGCTAAGCTGAATGACAGCTCATAATTACTCATGACCCTTCCACCTAGAGAAATGCATTGCCTTTGCGACGAGCCATTCAAGTGGAACAGCTCTGCATTTAAGGTGCACTTCTGTCATCTATGGATTGATTGATTCGGCCTAACCGAGCTTGAAAATACCACTTCTGTGTGCGTCCAAAACGACGGCGTTATTCCCGTTGTCGTAGTGTATGCCCCTGGAGCCAGGGGTAATCTAGTAATGCTGCTGAACGTTTGCTTGTGAAGACAAAGACATGACAATCGTTCAAGGTGATATCTGTCTTCAGCTCTGAAATAATGGTGTAGTCTGTTCATATAACAAGTAAGAGTTAATGAGTATGGCCAGACTGATGATGTAAGATGGAAGTCATACATTATAAGTGTCTATCACATTAAGGGATGCTAAAATGCAAATAGAATTTTTACCTGGACGTGAGTATGTTTTGTCTCATTTAAAAACAAGACAGTATTCAATCAATAGTGAACTATGACAGCTATGAAACTATTAGAGTGAAATGTTAAGTGAAGGCAACGCCTCTAACGTAGACAGCTAATGGTGGAAGTCCCAGCTTCTGGGAGTCAGAAGATGCTTCTAAAGCACTGCTCCAGTGGCTTGATGTCAGTAGCTAACTACACATAACATCAGCAGAGAGCGTGCTGTGGCGATCAGGCACACCCATAACACCACCCAACGCGATCAGTGACACATCAACTCAGTACCCATTACTATCAAACAGGCACCAAGGAAAACGTTTAAATATTAAAACTACAAAAGTCAGATTACTGACTTGTTTTGCATCATTAACCTACAGTAGGGGTCTTTTTCAAGTTGTTACAAACATTCTATAAGTCTATCATATCACATTAAAAATATAATAACCAAACATTGGACATATTGAAACCAAAAAGTAAACAGACTTAAGGTGAACAACAAAAACAAGACAAACCACCTTAGTGTGCTGATTTAACTCTTTTTTTCTTAACGGCCTTTCCCAAGTATTTATCTTGTCGCCTGTCCAATCACCGTTCCACTGGCCTGGAAATGCGTTTGCTGTGGCTTTTTTGGGGTCGTTCTGGAAGTAGTGACCATTTTCCCTAAAAAATCCCATCACCGCGCCACATTGGTCCACACAACACCATTTACAATACCAGTTAATTTTATAGTGATGTCTTCTCAGCCTCCTTTGCCCGTCACAGCTGAATGTTCCGGAAAACATTTAGGAATATAAAACGAGTATGAAGGGCACCAGGTGTAACTCTAGCCATCGATGTGAAAATGACATGGCTAACGATATCTACTGGCTGACTAAGAAATACAAGAGGCCTGATAATTAAATGCCTCATAAGCTGTTTTAACAGAGCTGTGATGAATGGAGTTTAATATCAATATCGAACAGACACTCTCTGCCCAGCTCTTTGGCGAAGAGCTACAAAGTTGTATTGGTTACCACCTACTCTTCAGCATTAGGTCTTTGGGTCTTTGTTAGTGTCATTTTTAGACCTGGCAGGGTTCATCCCAAAACTTGGCATTCGGCCTCTATGAGGAACAATCCCGCCTTTGCCTAGAACTCTGGCTTTGACTGGAGATGTGTGATTGCCATCTTATACAGAGTGTCTCAGGGAGGTCATGTCAATCAGGACCCCGCAGCGTACTGACAACCCTCAAATCAGGCTCTCTGCAGTAACGCACGGCCTCACTCTGCGAGTGGCTCTTTTATTCAGTAATGACAGATTACCTGGGCCACCCGCTACCAACAAGCTCTTACAGTCTCCTCAGATGGCAACGCAAACCCTGCAGAAGTGACAATAATTGCAGGAGTTGTCTTTTTCATGTATTGCTATGCGCAGTTATTTATTAGCTTTTGCTTTGGAGATCTGAAAACGTGAATTATTTGGATATTTCACTTTTTATTATTTTGCCATTTAAAGAACACGGTCCTTATACCTGTCATTTGAACCATTACCTGCAGGTAATACTGTGAGTTGTATCATGGGGGGGGGCAGGACAGGTTTTTTTTCCCACAACCAGTCATAGACGGATGTCCTCCAGCACATAAGTTCCGTGGGCTCCTGTAAAAAGCTTTGTGTCGATGTCAGACCGAGTGTCTGACATTCGTTAGCAGAAGATTTACTTCAGTAGAGGGGGTGCCACCAGTCCCTGCTCTGACCAGGATTCAGCTCTGTTTAATCTGATCTCAAATTGCATAGGATATGACTTCTAGATATTATTTCACCAAGACCTGTTCAATTCCTTATTCTGAAAATAAATGTCAGTACTGATCAATGAAAAACAGTAAATATCTGTGGAGTAAATATCCCAGGTTAATTACAGCGTGTCAAATTAACATGGAGCCATTAACCCTGCATGTCAGCCACCTTAGCTGAACTGCTGGCCTCCAAGAAGCATACATGTTACAGCACCATCTCTGACATTTCCCAAAACGCGTGTCTTGTCCCATAAAAATCGTTATATACCGACTAAGTGAATGGCTAGGTGAGTGGGCTAAAGCTGTGTTCAGCGAGTTTGTAAAAATCTGAAGGTTTTGTCCATTGAGGAATAATTCATGGAGACTTGCTTACAAATCCCACAGTGGGAGTGTAATTTTCCTTATCTTTCATGAGGATTACATCACCGTCATATAGCTTGGTTATTTTTAGTTGGCTGCATTCTCTGCCTGAACCATCTGTTGATCAGACCCTGTTGTCTAGACACCTACACAGCGTTTCCCTCTCCATTCAGTGTCATTCAACTGATGACCAAACGAAGCCCGCGGACGGCTCAAGTTAACGCCCATGTCCCTGTGTTTCCACACACACAACGCTGGGGATAATAGCCTGCTCATCAACCCCCGATTATCTAACAGGGATAGTAAGAGCCATGTAAAGCATTGTCCGTGTGATCAATTCCCATTACCTTTCCAGGGACAGTCAGAGGACACAGCTGGAAGGAGATTATACAGATAAGGAGGGAGATAGCAGTTCCTCTTGAACAGAAATAAGGGAGAGCAGCTGTAATAAGAAATTATTTCTACAATGGAATGAAACTCCAGCATGCAGTACTGTTAGCCGAAATTCAGCCTTGGTAGGATCACGCATGAAATAAGAAGGATGGGGGGGGAAACAAGTGTTGTGTGTTTTGTGCTGTTCACTGATTTAAAACCCACAGTAATGTATTTTAAAGTGGCAAAGGTGAGCTGGGTATCAATGCAACTATTGCAAGTATACAGGGAAATATTTAATCTCCAATCTGGAATACACTCTCAAGTTGACTTTATGAGATGTACTGTATTCCTGTTTTAACAATATGTTTTGATAGCTGTTTTCGGATGACACTTTTAGTACTTTAAGTCTAAGGTTGGATTTTTCGTGATTTAACACATGGACAATGGTGACAGTGACATCGACTAAAACATGGGCGCTGATGGACACCTAGGGTTATGCTGGGCCAGAGGAAAAGACATTTATAAATAAATCCATTCTAACACCCGTAGACACTTTAAAAAAAAATTCAAATAATAGGTGGTTTGTATTTTATTTTATTTGTGCCATTGGTTTTAGAGGCATCTACCAGGTGTCTCCTGTTTAAGCTTTTTCTTAGAAAAATATTTGTTGTATGTTAATAGAAACAATTAATGTACTGATATGAAATGTTGGTGGTTTTGTGTGGTATTATTCCCTACGTCTCTTAGGGATTCATCTTCACCATCCCTCAGTACTGAGGCCAAGAATCTCCTTTATTTATATTAGCGATTGTGTTTTAATGAGGTTCAGACTTACAGTGGGAAATGTCGCCACTGGCGATATCTTCATCTTGCTTGACATTTTATGGGCTTCCATCTTGATTCTGGAAGTAAAACGTGTTTCTCCAGATAAAGGGGATATAGAATAGAATAGAATGAGCTTTATTCCCAAGGATGCTTACACATACAAGGAATTTTACATGGTGGCAGAAGCTTCCAGTGCACAAACAATACTGTATTTATATATATATATATACATACAAAATACAAATACAAATCTTTTATGTAAAGTGCAAGTGCAGAAACGGTAAGATAGTAGGATAGGTATGTAATTATTGCAAAATGCTCATGAGATGGATAGCCTGAGGGAAAAAAACTGTTCTTGTGCCTGATGGTTCTGGTGCTCAGAGCTCTGTAGCGCCAGCCAGAAGACAGCAGATAAAAAAGGCGGTGGGCTGGGTGACTGGGGTCCTGAGTGATTTTTCCAGCCCTTTTCCTCAGTCTGGAAGTATACAGTTCTTAAAGGGAGGCCAGGGGGCAACCAATAATCCACTCAGCAATCCGAACTGTCCTGACATTGTTTTAGAGTTTTAGATATGATTGCATTGATACATTGGTAGGAAACAGGAATACAGATCTGCAGCGCTCATTTCATGGTTGAATCCTGTCTGCCATCAGCTAATTTGCAGTTTAGTTGCTAGGCATAAGTTTTTATAAGTTTTTATCACGTAACATGCACAGGTTATGATCTCTACATTCAGCTAGATATGTACTGAAGCAATACTGGTTAAGTACCGTGCTATAGGGTACAACAGGTGAGCTGTTACAGCTACCTTTCCTTTAGAGGCCTGTCACTTAACCACTACACCACTTACTGATTGTGGAGTGCTCCGCCTGTCTGTACACACCTGCTCATGGTGTCGGCAGCAGGCTTCAGGGCTCCCCCACCACCCAAAAGAAAGGAGAGACAAAAACAGGCTCACATCTCCTGCAAGTAACTGAAGTTTCCCAACAATGTACCTGCAGTACCTTTTCACCAGCCAGTAAGCGCTAGCTGTTAACAAGCGTTCAATCTTTTTACAGTCGTGTCAAGTGGGTTCACCCCCATGTTAACATGCAAATAAACGCAGCGTCCGTCCGTTCAGCGTTCATCACTGGACGAGAAGAGATAACCGTCGTGAGCGAGAGTCTATAGGTGGTGCTTTAGTTAAGGCGCTTTACACACCGTGTAGGGACCGGAGTTGAAATTACCAGTGCACTTTAACTGCTTAAGTAAATAAACGGAATTATCCATCCTCGTGGTCACATCCCTAGAGAGTGCCTTTCTCACAAGGTTATTTATCAGGGCACTGTAATGAGTTTCCAGCCTCATTGTTTGTGTGGCAATAATATAATGTCACATCCTAAAGGGATGTTGTATTATGCATGGTTAATTCTATAACCGCCACCAGGGAGCTTGTATGAATGGATCACTTTATTCTGACTTTTCAAAAAAACTAATTGATTGTAATCAAAGTGGAGAAGAGCTCAAAGTGCATTATGTGCCCTCCCTGGCCTCATTACCCAAGGTGGCTTCACACAAAATACTTTGCAGTCATAGTTTATGCATTTTTTAACAGGATTTTAAAAATGGATTTAGATTGGTTTGGGTTCTGGGGGGAAAAAAACTCAAGAAAACTTTAACAATTAAAGTTAAAAATGCAATTAAGCTCAACGGATTGCTATGTCACACCACATGTTATCTATTTTAAGGTGCAAAGTCTGAATATGTTTAATGCCGTTTTTGGCCCTTTTCCTAAGCAGAGGCTACAGTTTAGATGTATTAGTTTCATTTGGCTTGTTCCATAAGAGCCTGACAACAATGCAACATTATTAATGGCACCTAATAACAACTAAGTGCAACTCAGCCAGATTAAATTGTAAATTGCTCTAATAGAAATCCTGCTGGTGTCTACAATCTATCTTAAGGCGTTCTTATGTTTTATGAGCATCCATCATTTCTGCTGGTTCTCGAACCAGCGTTGCCCACTACTTACAGTTCCTCAGCTTTGTGCTTAAAGTGGATTATTATATCTGATTTTATGCACTGTCTTATGTTATTTTAGACTTTATAAGACATACAGGGTTTGGTTGAACTTCACTGATGCTCCAACTTTAAAACCTTTGGAGCTTCATGGAGTAGGGATGCAATGAAACAGACATATTCAGAGTTCCCTGGCAGTTTTACTAGTAGTAATGCCTGTTGCTGTACATTGACAAATATTTCCAGCTTTTAATCAATAGTATTTTGAATTGTCATATTGATTGGGTTGGATGTGTGTATGTTGCCTTCCAGATAGTTATTGATTTATTTATTTTTGTGTCTGGGCTTATTCCATTTTGAGTCACGGGACAGCTGTGTGTACCCTGACTGCTGCCTCTGCGAGGGTTGGGGTGACATTTCCAAGTGTCTCACGGTCCACATTTTTTCAGTGACACACACTGATTAGCTCAGTGATGTAGCCTGCTGGGAATGGTTTTGGGTGTAGTTTGCATCGTACACATTAGCTCTGTGATGTAGCCTGCTGGGAATGGTTTTGGGTGTAGTTTGCATCGTACACATTAGCTCTGTGATGTAGCCTGCTGGGAATGGTTTTGGGTGTAGTTTGCATCATACACATTAGCTCTGTGATGTAGCCTGCTGGGAATGGTTTTGGGTGTGGCTGGGCTCTCCTGACTCCTCCAGCCCAGGTACGTCCGCCTTTGGGGAAATCAGCTCCATTATAGGCGCTGCGTGTATCAGGAACCAGTTTAAGCTGCAGTCTCCTTCCTCTGTTGAAGGCACGCTTTATTAACAGCACAGTTTTGTCTCTCATCGTTTCCTATAAATTTGTAATGTTTAGGTGCGCGTGAATGTAATGCTGTAATGCATTGCAATGTTTATTCAAAATCAATATTTTTAAAAATCTATATTTAACTTAACATAATTCTTCCACCGAATATGAATATCTTCCACAGCATGAATATAGCATGTCACTGTTTAAAGGTCTCCAGTACTATGAAGCATGTGTCTTTAGAGAGGAAGGGCTCATTCGTGGTACTTGGACTTCCTACCCACTAACATCAGCATTGAGACGGGCAGTAGAGATTAGAAAAAGGAGGCCCACATGCATTGTCATGGTGGAGCTATTGATTGGATAGCACACGCTTGACCTGAAACCCGAGAGCAGTCAGACCTGAAAGGCTTGGGTCGCAGCATCCGAGGGAGGCGAATCACTTTCATTATCTGCCGTGCCGTCGGGCAAGGGCGACAGTCGATTCCTCTTGTAAGGCCCAACCTTTTATCCCTTCACAAGGGCAGAGTTGTGTAAGCCCTTTGTTAAACTGTGCCCACTCATACATCTCATACATCTGCACCTCTGTTCTGGAGAGCTCTTTCCCCAACGTGGCATGCGCGTTCCTGTTACACCATAACACGGCTGTTTGTAATGGTGTTACAATGTGAACAATGCTGAAAAACCAGCGATTGATATCGGTGTTACGTCTCAAATCCCACCTAAAAACACGGACCTAAAAAACCACGACCATATTAGACAATGAAGCCAAACTTACGATGTGATTTATTTACAGAAAGAGAGAAAAAAATGAAACGCAAACTTTAAGTACTGTAAATTACAGGTAGTCAGATGGACGACCCCTATCCTCGTTCTAAAGAAAAACGTGTTACTCCCGATCAAACGCAGTAAGTCTTTTGTGTACTTACTAAACCCTACTCTGACCTAACCCTTATCAACAAGGTGAAATGGTCAGACATAAAACAAAACCAATGAGCATCAGTTTTCCCAGGGAAAACATAGAATAGAATACGACAAAAAACCAGTGTGACAAGCTGGGATGTTTGTCCAGAAAAGAGTTAGACAAGCGATGCCATCTTTATCCGGGTAAGATTAACACTGCACTGTGTGGCGCAGAGGAAGATTTTAGAATTGTCTCGAATGGGAGTGGTTCAAGACCCGAATGCAAATCACATGTGCCATATTGTACCAGAATGAAAACATAGCCTGCAGGTGGTGTGGTGGATAAGGTGCGCTTGCTACGGCAGAGGTGTGGCCGTGATTTTTGATCGAGTGCCCTTTGAGTTCCTCCTTCTCGGAGGAATTTGATTATCCTGAGACTCCCAGGACTTCCCAGTGACTTGGGGACGTGCTTATTTCTCAGTATAGGTCTGGATGTTAAGAAAGGTCTAACCATTACAACTGGTTTTTTTTTCAGTATCATGATAAACCGGTTGTGGAAATATTTGATCCATTCAAAGAGTTTGATAGCAGCTGATAGACAGCACATAGCATAAAACCACATTTGACAAATGCATTTCTCCAATTCGGGAACCTGAACGAACAAAAGCCCAACTTCAGTGTAACAGAGTCTGTGAAAATTGAAGCAGGAGAAGATAATGCAGCATAAAGACAAATTTACATCTGCTGAAAAGACCACCGGGCGATAACGGAAAAAAAGAAAAATGTATAATAACGGAAATGCTATCATTTTCCCGTCCCTTGGCATTCATTGTAACAAATTGACTTCTGCTATCAGTGTGTGCTGTCCAACTGACTTAATATTTCTCTCGAAGAAAGAGTAGCGGTTATGCCTGGAGTTACTAAAGGATGTTTGTCAAAACCGAAGAACATGAGAGACATGAGAGAGAAGTTTTTTGGAGTTGAAAATTTCCAACACAACAGTGCACAAGCACAGACATTATACAACTTTGGAGCTGAATTTCTTCATATAATTTTTATGCCTTGGTATAAAGAGAACCAGGCCCACCGACCCAGAGCCGCTGTTTTTACTTTAAATATGCTTTGTGTGAATACATGAATGTGAATCAGTGGCCGGTGCTTTAAAGGTTATTACTGCTGTTTTTACTTTAAATATGCTTTGTGTGAATGCATGAATGTGAATCAGTGGTCGGAGATTTAAAGGTTATTACTGCTGTTTCCGCTGTTGTTCTTTAAAGTAAGACCAAACGCCAAACATCTGTTGTAAATAACTTTTGTCGCTTAATCATTACTTGGTTCTAAAAATAAACAGTCAACTGTGTTATGCAGGAGGTCAGTCCAGCAAACACGCATTCTAAAGCGGGAGATGTTGATTATTTGATGGGAACCTTTCCAGGGGCTCTTTTGGTGCGCCTGGTGGGCATCTTCAGCTTCTACACATTCAGCTTTGACATCTTCAGATTCTAAACATTCAGCTTCTACACATTCAGCTTTGACATCTTCAGATTCTAAACATTCAGCTTCTACACATTCAGCTTTGACATCTTCAGATTCTACACATTCAGCTTTGACATCTTCAGATTCTACACATTCAACTTTGACATATTAATATTCTACACATTCAGCTTCTACACATTCAGCTTTGACATCTTCAGATTCTAAACATTCAGCTTCTACACATTCAGCTTTGACAT